>CAAKHC010010768.1:3785-14982 GCA_901007825.1 Macroramphosus scolopax
CGCTGAAATAATATAAAGAGGAAGAAAGAATCTGTAAGGTTGAGACCGGCTTGACAAATAACAGTCTGGCCCAATTTGTTAGAAAAAAATTATATGTTATGAGATAAAATGTTATAGAACAAAATTGAATTAAATTCATTGTTTTATTATATATTTTTATAAAATAATAATAATAATAATAATAATAATAATAATAATAATAATAATAATAATAATAATAATAATAATAATAATAATAATAATAATAATAAAAACGTTTCCAGATATTCCCCAGGAGTTCAATGCAGACTTGGGAAGGAAAAAGAAAAGATATTTAAATCGATGCTTTATAGACTTTAGAGTCTACATAAGGAACTCTGAGCTTCCTCCTCCTTCACTAAGACTTCTAACAGTCAATGTCGATGTTTGGCCAGCAGAGGGCGGCCAAGATCCGTCTGAGCTGTCAGAGGAAGTGACGTCAGTGTCACCGCGTCATCAGTCAGAGCAGATCTGAGAGGAAGTTAATGACTGACCGACCGGAAAGTCCTTTTGGAACTTAACTGTTTAATATTTTTAATATTTGGAATATTATTTAACCCCTTATGATAAAGAAGCATCTTCTTTATTTATATTCTTTACCAAATACTAATACGGTCATAATAATAATAAATAATGCATTAGACTACTAAATATGTGACAACATGAGGTTGCTCATCTAATCATCATAATTTCTTTGGGTTGTTTTGAGGGAAAATGTTCAGTACATAAGAGTTCCCTGAACTGAAAGAGTGAAACTAAGACAATGAATCTCTGTTGAGGAGGAGGAGGAGGAGGAGGAGGAGATGTTCCTCAGGACACAAGTGATGCTGAACTTTCTCTTGCTGCTTCCTCTGCCTGCATCTCCTCTGTCCTGTTCACCATCAGGTGTCTCTGCTGCTGCAGCTGTTCATATACGGACCTGGAAGGACAGCAGGGTCCTGGAACGAGCCAAACCTCCGGATTTAACTTACTGCAAAAGGCTTAGCTTAAGGCTTAGGGTTAGCTTAACCCTAACCTTGACCCTAACCCTTTGCTGAGGTGACCGACATGACAGACATTTGTTCTAGTGACATTTTCCTTGTGAGACATCAAGGTGCTCGACAAAACAGATTCAACACGCGGTTCAAAGCAGGATTTATTCATTCCCCAGCATTATTACAGCAATAGACTTTTCATGAGCAGATTGAAAACACACAAGCGGTCCGTTCTGACAGGTGATGGAGCTGCACGTCAGAGCACCCGCGAACAAATCAGCAGAGAGGATCAGAACATGAACATTTGCATAAAGTTTAGACCCTGAAAGAGAAGAAATCATGTGCATGAATCAGGATAACAAGAGATTTCAATAAATCAAAGGATACTGCATCTGTCACATTCACAGGAGAGACAATTTAAAATAACTTTAAATTAATAAACTGCTGATTCATCAAAGTACTTTTGAGCGGGAAATAAAATAGTGTCTTTCTACATTCAAGAGAGGCTCCATCAGTATTAGACGGGACCGAGCAGTGATTGCACCGAAAATATATAATACAGAATGAATTAATACAGAACAGAGGAACTGAGAACTGATTTCAGGACATTAAAATGAGGACGGCTGATCGTGCACAGCAGCAAGTCACGTCATGCCGCATGCACTCAAACTCAAAACCCCCCCCGATGTTAATCACTTCTTCTCACAGTAGTTCTTATAATTGCTGCAGGCCTTCTGCATGTCGGTCAGGAAACCTGGAACGCCGCTCTGTTGAGAGAAAACAATTCCATCGGTGAGCGTTACAGATGTGGCGAGCAGATCCACCCAGGAGGGGCAGCAAAGCGACGTCACCCTGCAGCAAACGTCTCTTCATGACGTCCTCAGGACTTTTTTCCATAAGTTAAAATAAGTCAGTTATAAAAAGTAATATTTCCTTCTTAATTAAAAGCCTTAATTCAATAAGATGTCGAGACTCCACTCATGTATAAAGCAGAATTTTCATAATAAAAGTCTCGGTAACAAACCAGAACTCTAAATTTGAAAGTTCCACATCCATGAAGTGTTGAGAAATTATGCATGAATGTGCATAAAATAAATACTTTTATTATAATATTTAATACAAAGTAGGCAGTCCGTGTGGTCCCGGTGTCCGCAGGATATTCAGGTTTCAGGAGGTGATATTATCTTTGGTTCTTATTTCTTACAGTGTACCAGATTGAACAAAGTGCTGCACTCACCTTCGCTGCCCAGTTGATCAGCCAGGTAGGAATCATCCCACCCGGGTTGTCGAAGTAGTTCAAGAACACTGAAGAAACAAAACACAACATGTGATCTCCCAGCACTACTTTAAACGCAGTCTCACAGCGTGTCAGTGAACTCATCGCCACCTTTAGTTCCACAGTCGCCATCGCTCTCCAGGGCGACGCTCTGCTTGTAGTCCTTCACCCGCAGCACGCCGCTCTTCTCTGCACACGCCGCCTGTGGAGAACTTCTGGCCAGGATCACCCAGATCCTCCTGCCGTCCACCTCCAGGTCTCTCCGCTCCCTCACGTACACGTACTGAGGCGCGGTCAGTTAGGGAAGACACTCTGCTGTACTAAACACTTCTTTGTTAGGCCGAGAAACTGACCAGAAGGATACGTCTCTGTTGGACAGAGGGAACGGGTACTTAACTTCCCAGTAGATCGCTGTCTCTCCATCAAAGTCCTTCTCAGAGAGCTCTGCATTAAAAAAAAAACATTTTAGTTTGAGGCCTGCTAAACAACTAAAGGTGCTATGTGTAAGAACTGCTCATTCCCACTCCAAACAGATTGGGGGCAGCATATCGCAAATGTTTAGTAGATCTAACTTCTAACAATCGTCGTTTAGTTTAAAACTTTTTGGATATCGTTTTGCATTTTTCCATACAAACGTTCCAACTCGGCTCGACCCGGTTCGGCTCGCCGCCTCAGCCCAGTGCAGCTGGGATTTGCATTTCCATGACAACAGAGCGACATGCATTTGTGTGTAGATTTGGGTTTGAACAGACGACGCGGCTACATGACTAAAGACTACAGCTGCAACACGTTACCTGCTGGTTACTGCACAGATGCATGAAGGCAAAGACACACGAGAGACAATTAGAAGAATATGAGGAATCTCATTCTCAGACAGGAGACAGATGACAGCTTGTTTTTCTTTCTTTTACCTTTCACATATCCGTCCCAGTGTTTCCGATAGGCCAGGTCCATGTAGACATCTGCGCACAGCTCTGGAGTGCAGGCACCCAGCGATCCAAAGACTTTGTACTCATAAAGTCGTGTTTCCTGAAAACAGCACATGAAAGCTTTTCTCTTGGAAATGAAGGCCAAACAAGGAATCTGTGTGTAACTAATCCCAGACGCACTGAGAGTCCTGATTAGAGCCAGTCGTCCTCTCTCCGAGTGGGGAGGTGTGTTGGAGCGCAGTCAAAGGCTGTAAAGATGCTCCTCACACGGGTACATGTGATATTTACGTCCACTTACAAGAGAAAGGAGAGTCATAACAAACTCCATAGAGAAAAACAGCAATTTACTTTGGTTTGGTTTTTAACATCATAGTTAGTGGAAGAACATTAATCAATAATTATGACTTTCTGGAAAACAGGAGACAAAATATAAATTACCTTATTTGAGCGTTTTCAACGTATGTAATATTCAAACTTACGTCAAACACACTTGCTATTAGAGAGGGGATAATTATGATGAAATGCAGGTAAAATACTTTGTTTAAATGCGATCTAAAGTGCAACTGTGTTTAAAAGGTTAAGAAAATTTGGACTAACAAAGGAAGAATAATTGCAGTGTGAATATATATAACTCACTAGATATCAGTCAACATTACAAGAAGCCATGTTTAACATTTAGCTCACAAATAATTCTCCAATCCGCATTTTATTTCGAGAAAATGAATGAAATTCCATGTATAATTATTTAATTCCAATTAAAAGTGCTTCATATTTATATGTTAGCTATATGCCGGATGGAAGACAGACTGTTTCTGAAATTATACATGTATTCCATCAGGCTCTTAAACGTATGAACACATGTCCATCTGCAAAGGAGCATTAAATAGACACATTTTTAAACGGAGTTTGGTTACAGGTATTTGTTCTCTAGCCCCGTTTCCGGGTATTTCCCATGTTGACCACTAGGACGTCACTGCTGATGTTTTTATGAATGATACCAATAATAGAAGTAAACTGTATGTCGGAGCTTTTTGGGAGAAGGACAAGTGGCAATAATAAGAGATAGTATAAATGATAAGAGACTGTGGCGATGATGTTTCCTCCTTCATTCATCGTTAGCAGCTCCTCCCGGTGTCTCCAGCTGTTCTTATTCTCGGTACCTCGTCATACAGCCGGTAGATCTTCACTCCCATCGTCTCGGTGAACAGTTCCCATCCTCCCTGCAGCTGCGGTTCGTCCAGCTCCGTCCAGGCACTCTGAAAGTCCGCATCTGTGAACCGTAAGGACATGACGGCTCCGCTCACACACACACAAACAGATACGAACACACACACGAACAACAGGCTTCCGGCCACATCCTTCAAAATAAAAGTATGCACAGTCAGTGGTGCCGCTGCCTGCTTTATTTGGTAGATGAAGTGATTCAAATACAACTTTTTGGAAATTTCCCCCCAAAAAATCCAAAACAATTCAGAGCGAAATAATCAATTTGCTTCTTAAACAAACTTCCACGTGTCTCCTACTGAAACCCGTGTGTTTGTCAAAGGTGTAAAACAAACCCTGTGTACAGGGACGGATTTAGATATTAATTAATTATGTAATTAATTCAATATTTAATTATGATTTATCTTCTGGGGTTCCTTTTGGTTCACAGCGCTTTAAACTTATTTTATTTTGTTAAGTGTGTTGGACAACTTTTTTGCACACATTGATCCAGCCATGCCAATGACTAAATACTATCTGATATAAGATAAGATAATTAGTAATTGACCGATTATTTGACCAATATTGTCATTTTTCCACATTATCGGCATGGGACAATTAAAAAAAGGTTTTCAGTGTGGGTTATAATTGCAAATTGTTAATAATCTAATCTAATCTAATCTAATCTAATCTAATCTAATCTAATCTAATCTAATATAATATAATATAATATAATATAATATAAATTAATATAATATAATATAATATAATATAATATAATATAATATAATATAATATAATATAAGGCCTTTCATTCTATCTGACAAGAAAAAGAAGTTACTAAATAAGAGGAAACAAACGGAAAGAAGGAGATGCCGACTTCATAATAAAAGCACAGTGGACAGAAAAGTCCAGGCTCGTGGTGCGAGGAGATTGATTGTGAAAAGCAGGACCGGAACAATACCTCTTGTCTCACTATTTTCTCCTTCACACTGCAGACATCGTTAATTGCAAGAAGCGGGTTTCAATGGGGATGTCAGTGCGACCAACCGGAGTTCTCGCTGGGGGACGTTTCTCCTGAATGGGAGTCAGATTCCAGCCCGGGGACAGACGCTGTTTGTCGGCTTCTCCTGGGAGGATAGCAGCATTCACACCGAGTCCGATCACCGGGAGAGAACATTTGAAGAGCCGAGAAGTTTCCCTGCAGCAGAGGAGAACCTGAACAGTGGACATGGAGAGAAGCTCTGAGGTGACTAATATTCTTCTCACTGTTCAGATGTTCGTGGTGCATGAAGAACATAATTATCTCACAGCAAACAAGCTGCAGGTCACTAATTAATTCCGTTTGTTACAACAATTAAACTCGTTTATTTCTGCAAGTGGTGCGGATTAATTAACTCTGCAGGGCTGAACTGTTCACAACGTGAAGCCTCTTTTATTGTCACAAAGTAAACAAACCTGTAAGGTGCATATTCAAATGTATAATAATTAGAATAAGTAAAACAGGATTATTAACAATTTGTTAATAGATAGATCAGTTAAACTTTATTTTGTTGTTTGCTCTACTTTCCTTAAAAAGTACATAAACTCACTGAAGTATTGATGCAGTGATTTAAAGTGAATGTAAAAGAAAATTTTCCTGTTTCGTGCAATAAAGAAGATTTTGTTTGTGTCCTGTAACATTTGTGCAATTCATAGACTCAAAGTTTCTATCTGCAAACTGTAATGCTTGTTTTACCCCACTTAGAAAAAACGTGTCTGCAATGTTTCATTGCAGACTTTTTTATTTTAAAGTGAATTTATTAAATTGATCTTTGCAAACAAGCAGTGGGACTCCGCCACATACAGATTGCAAGTCTTTCCCAAGATGTTCCCCTCCCAGTTTCATTAGAACCAGTTAAAAAACAGGAAAAACACACTCAAAATAACATTTCATCTTTCTTATTTGTAAATCCAATGAACCATCTTTCTTCGAAAGTGAAGGGGCACTTATACTTAAATAAATAGTGTGTTCTAATATGCATTTCAATTTTAGGGAAATGGTTTTATGGTTTTATTTATGGATTTAAATTAAGTCAACAGGTTCTATGAAATTGAATGAAGTTTGTTAAAAGGGAAAAATATGTTCAAAAACTTAGATGAACTTAATATTTTTTGCTTGTAACTAACTTTATACATTTTACTGGAACCTGTTGACAAAATAAAGTCAATTAAAGTATTTTGTTTTATTATTTAGGCTCAAATGTGATCAATTCAAACATACCGACTCTTAACATTCTGAAATAAGCCAATAAATCACAACAATATTAAATTGTTAAAAGTCAAGTTCATTTAGTGAGTTTTAAGGTTCAGAAACATTCAGCAGTTCTAACGTTTTCTTATCAAATATATTAAATCACTTGATAATCATTGACATGTACAACAAAAGCAGTTCTTTTAATTTTAATATTGCCTTAAAATGTGTCCTCAGTCCAGCTGACTCAGTCCTGATGAAGCTGCTCACGCGTGTTGATTTAACTCGTGTTGGACTTTAATGTATGTAATGTAATGTAACATTAACTGGAAGAAATGTTACTTTCTACTGAAGCTGATGAACTATCTGTTTTAAGTACCTGTCAATAACAGAGAGATGATGGCACTGGGCTGCCCGTTTATTGCCACTCAGCGCCACCGAGCTCGCCGTGCAGCAGATGCGAGGGGGCGGGGGGGGGGGTGGGGGGGGGGGGGGTTGCTTGTGAAATTGTTGGTGATTTCAAAGCCGCTTGCATTTCACGGGGCAGTTTGTAATGTCATATCCTGCGCTCTCCAGGGAATGTCTCAGCTCGTGCTGGGCCGAGGGGTTCCTGCGTCATTCAGACTCGTCCTCCGACTCGTCAGGAGGCGGCTCGGATTGTGAAAGAGGTTACTGGGGTTTATTAAAGCATCGTGGTGTGGCGCTGGAATGTGGGGTTGAATCCCGATGAGAAGCATCCGCAGAGTCTTTGGCTGCGACACACTGGAAGCCTCAACTAGTTTACTGTCTGATTACTTGAGTGCAGTGTTTCCTTCATTCTTTACTTTAAGATAAGATGAAACCTTTATTCGTCCCACGGATACTCACATAAATATCAGAAACTCTTTTTGCATTTACAAAATAAAAATTCTTGACAGACATGAATTTAATTTTGGTCCGTTTCCGTGTTCTTGTCATGACGTATATTCAAATGTGATGGTAGCATTCAGAAAGGACACGCCCCCACTGAAGAGTCACTGGTGTTTGGCCCCGCCCTCTCCTAAAGGGGCGGGATCAGGAGTCAATTCACTCTGATGGGGAACTGAACTTGACATTACAAGCGATTCTTTCTCCTCAAAGTCACTGAAGTAAATATCAGAGCGTGTTTATTTCCCACAAGTCAGAGCTCCTCTGAACTTTCGGACACTAAAATGACAACGAATCAGGAGAACATCAACTTCCACCTCCTCCCACCGAACAAAGCCAAAATATATCCTGCCCAACTCAAATTCATTTCGTCCCGTCTTTATGAAATGACGGAACCATTTTTGTTTCACGTGAACTTTGTGTTTTTTCTTTTGACCCCAATCCAATCCACTAACATGAAGGGGGCGGGACTTATAGCCTTTACTTCAACTAGCCACCAGGGGGCGACCAATATCTTTTAGTTTAACTTTCGTGAAGTATCACAGAGTCTCTCAGCAGACATGTCTGTGGTCTGAATTGATAGCATTAGCATGCTGTCTTTAATGAATGACCTCTCTCTCCACATAGAGTCGGGGTTCCTAATGAGGAAGAGGAAGTAACATACGGACGAAGCATCTGTTTAAAAGAGGCGACTGATCCTGCCATGCCAGAAGAAGCTAATGAGGACACCATGAGAACACCAGCGACCCCAGAGAAAGGCAATAACGGTGAACATTCTGCAGCCACGTCGGTGAACATCCCCCTGGTCAACGAGGTCCAGTTGACCGCGGCCACCGGCGGGGCCGAGCTCTCCTGCTATCGCTGCACCATCCCGTTCGGCGTGGTGGTCCTCATCGCGGGCGTCGTGGTCACCGTCGTGGCGTACAGCTTCAACTCGCATGGGTCCACCATCTCCTACTTTGGCCTGGTGCTCCTCTCGGCCGGACTGGTGCTCTTAGCGTCCAGCGCCGTCTGCTGGAAGGTTCGACTGGAGCGGAAGAAGGAGCGGCGGCGGGAGAGTCAAACCACCCTGGTGGCCAACCACAGGAGTGTTTTCACTTGAACCTCCGGCTCATCCTGACTTCCTGAGCATTTAAACGTCGGTTTGGAGACGGCGAACCAGCTGTGCACGGACGTTGACGAAGCCTTTGAATACAATGCAGGGGAGTTATTTGTCAAACAGACGGCGTGCATCTGGCGGGCTGGGAACGCAGCCAGCAGGGGAACTAAGACTGAGATGAATTACCAGCGTGCACGGCAATGACAGGAAGTCTCCCATTGATCTGCCGTCTGATGTGGCGGCTTCGATCGCGATGGGAGGGATTGTGGTGTTTTAAAACGCCGTGGACGGTGAGGGGGAACTGAACGTGGACAACGACGAGTCACTGCACTCCATCTTTGCACATCTGTCTGTTTTAACAAGTCTTCATTTCACACAGACTTATTATGAACTTCCTGTTATGTTACAGACGTTTGGTACTTGACACAAGGTTTGTTCTCCTCAGATGAAATATAACCTGGAAGATGTATCCTGTTAAAGCACTTTGATTAATAACCATCCTACTCAGTATAAAACCACATTTATTCACAGATTTAACTCAATTTGAGAGGTTGTCCGAGCGTCTGCAATCTGTGGGTGATGGTCGCTTATTACGTTACTAAATACGACATGTAGCTTCTTCTCTTTTTATATATATATTCATCTGCATGTTACCAGGATGTCATGACGTTTAATAAACTTATTATTAATCAAACGTAAATGTAATTAATGTCACATTTGGGAAAGTTCATTAAAGCTCTTTTATTCACGGGGGCTGAAATGAAAGAATGTTTGTGTACATTTAAATGTGAAACATTTCTATTTCTATACAATGATTCTGCTCATCACACAAAAGACGACTTTATAAATTAATAAAACAATTAATAATGATTGTTATTGATTGTCCAGATTAGCACAAAGACAGAAGAAGGTCCAACTACCACCTGAAGTAACAAATAAAGAGAAATAAAAGTGCTTCGCTCCGTCTACTATTCATCTTCCAAACTGTATCGTTCCCCCAAACCTTTGACTCATTCGATACCGGCGGATTGAATCATGTTTAAACTCCGTACTCGGGTCACGAGAGACAATCTGCTTTATTTCTTTGTCGTGGTTTTTTTCGGTGATCTGCCTTCATCAGTCTGCACTCGTCACCTTGAACCAGACTTCTACCAGCGTGGCCTCGCCTCTCTGCTCGGCTGCACAGATCATTAAAGCATTTCCGAACCTCTCAGCGGCAGAAGGAAGTTGAACTCTCCTGCTTGACCCTCCGTCGGGTTTAGAACAGCCTGGACGTGGACGTGTATTTATAGGCGGCGTTTGCGTTGCTATGCGTCCCTGCTGACACCAGACACTACAACTGAACGGGTCGCCTGCGTCAGAGGAGAACCTACAACACACTTGGTCGCTGCTGGGAGTTCACCGCCACACATGCAACCAGCTGCAGGCCCAGCGTGAGGGATCAAACCAGGGGCACATTAATGAGGCTGCGCTGACGCGGGGAGACGTCTCCCGCCTGGACGGAGGTTGTTAGAGTCCAGACTGAAGGTGGACAGGTGGCGTCCAATGCCGTCTTCTAACAGTGTCATCCGTCCTCTCGCTGCAGCTGCGGTTGTATAAAGACTTTGATTAGCTGCGTGGTCGTGTTTCAATGTTTGGTTTTTAACATGTGGTGGTTCATTAAAAGAGACAATCCGAGAAGGTTTGGAGAGGCAGGAAAGATTGGGAAGTAAGAAGCAAACGGACGGAAGGTAAAGAGATAAATCAGGAAAGATGGGAAGGTAACATGAAGAGGAACCATAGAAGAAGGTAGGAAGACCAGGAGGAATAAATAAATAAATACAGTAGATAAGGAACCAGAAGGAAAGATTGAGAGGTCGGAGTCAGAAGGAAGGAAGACAAGGGAGGAGAGATAGGAAGGAAGGAAGGAAGGAAGGAAGGAAGGAAGGAAGGAAGGAAGGAAGGAAGGAAGGAAGGAAGGAAGGAAGGAAGGAAGGAAGAATAGAAAGCAATCAAGAAAGAAAGGAGATAAATAAATAAAGGGGAAGACATGAAGCCAAGAAATCCATCAAGTAGAAGAAAAAAAAGAAACTTGAGAACTAAAAACAACAAACTGAATTCCTGAATTCAGCCCAACTGATTGCACATCGTTTAAATCCAACACAATGAAACATAATGAGCTCGGCGTTACAGGGATCCAGATCCAGTCGGTTCAGGTTAACGAAGCAACTGCCCAGACGAGGCGTGACGGGCAGAAACACGGCCGAGCTGACAGCCGTCCGACCGGCCCGCCGGAGTGAAGCCACATTCATGTTGGAGGGAATGTTTGATGTAACCTGGCTGTCGATGCGGCGCATGGCGCTCGGTTGCAGGAGGAGGACGAGGAGCAGGTTCTACTGAAGAAGAAGCTGTGTCGGGGTCTACACTGTAAAAGATTACTCAGGAGGCAACAAGCTGTTGTTTTAATCAGAAATTTTTCTTTCTACATTTTCTCCTCTCTAGAGGAATTATGAGTCAGAAGGTCACATGACAGAGAGACGAAGAGGTCAACTGGGGGGGGGGGGGGGGGGCCAAACCCCG
>CAAKHC010010771.1:2952-16587 GCA_901007825.1 Macroramphosus scolopax
CCCCCCCCCCCCCCACACCTCCGGTCAGACATCAGCTGCCCCTGCGCACCTCGAAAGCAAAAGGCTTTCACGCCGTCTGAAAGAAGGAGGAAGAGCAGGTGAGGGTTTCTCCTTAAATGGAACCATTTAAGGAGAAAGGAGCCGAGGAAGGAAGGCGATATTTATCAATAAGAGCCGGCGCGGCTCCGACTGCGTGACCTTGTGGGTATAAACTGATTTTGCTGCGGTTTGGTTTTCCGCGGCTCCCTGCCACCTAAGAGAATCATTACAGTGACTTTGTGGAAAGCTGGCACCTCTCCCCCCGCACATACATCAAGAACAGCGGTGTTATTAACAGTTAAAGGAGGCAGCTGACGGTGTACAGGCCTCCATTGATCCTCTCAGGTGCAATTAAAAACCAATTGCGAAGGCTGTTTTGATGGCGTATTCCAAATGACTTCCAAATGTGTAAAGGAGGGAATTATGAGCTGTTTCAAAAGGTAGTGTTGTTCTTTAATTATCTGTCAGCGGAGGGTGTGTAATTTATCACGAGAGGTATGCGGGGAAATTTTATAACAACCCGCCCTTGAGAAACATGATTACATTTGCGAACGTGAGCTGCATACGATTAACCTCACGGCATTAAACATCACGACGCCGCGCTTGTTTCTTCTTTTTTTTTTTGTACTCACGCATCCTATTATTAGCAGAGATCATCTCGCTCTTGCATTACATTTCCGAGATGCTTCGTCTCCTTCACAGCTGACTGAGTCGTCCGCCTCCCCCGGTAACCGAAGCGCTCCGTCCCCGCCGCGGTTTACAACGACGGCAGGTGCAGTTTTACCGCCGAGTTTATAATAATGTGAGACGGAGGGTCGTCCTTTGCAGACGTAAGTACACAAACATCAGGCGTGCATTAAGTTCGGAACAAGAGGAGGAATTCGGTCCCAGGTGCTGTAAACGTGAACTTTTACGGCAACAAAAATAAAAAGCAACATTCCCCACAGCTGCTGATGCATGAAGACATCGAGGTGAAGCGGCCGTATTGTTTTACCGTCCCTGATGTACAGTGAGGTCGGGGGATGAGGACGAAGGAGACCGTCCTCCCGATAGCTCGTAAATACAAGCAGCAGGAACCATCTATAGTGACGTCTTAGTGACAGTTGGCTCCTTTTATTTACGACCACAGGGAGTCAAATGACGTCAGTATTTAGGGAACTAAATATTCCATATTTTAAACACACATATTGAAGATTTGAATATTTCAATTATTCCTGCGGGTCAAAGCATGCTGCGTCCCTCCGGACAATTTATTAGGTACACCTTGTAATTCATCGTGGTCCTGTTGTACTTCAGAGTCGGTGCCTCACACCAGGACGCCGGCCCAGGAGCATTAATACAAGTTACTAATATCACCTGTGTTTATCCTGCAGCGACGCGCCAGAAGAAACCTGCTGTTGAAAAGGTGTTTATTTAGTTTGGTCTTTCCTCGGCCGTATTTCAACACCTGAAGAACTGATACGGACTCTGAAGCTATAAACTAGGAACTCGCAAATCTTTCTGAGCTTCGTCTCCGAACGCTTTTAATAAGCTAAATGGAGATTCCATGTGCTGATTCTGTAGCACAGAAGTGTTCGTCTTCGCTCGTAAATATAAAGAATATGACCTCCCCGAGCAGCCGGGTGTCAGCGGGACCTCGCCTCGAATAATATAACGCCGGCGGAAACCGTCCAACGCAAACATCTCCTGCTCGGCTGCGGTTCTGATTTAAATGTGTGTTTGTGTTGAAGTAGAATATCACACAGTTTATATTACGAGAACCTGAGTTATCGCCGCAGCCTTTCCATGTAAATACTGTCCTGGAAGAACAAAGCAGCGGCGGTGAAAGTCGAGTCTTTTATGAAAAATAAACCTTTTAAAGGAACAGCGGGAAGATTTGTGCCTTTACTCTAGTTAGTCGTATATTTACCACCATTCAAAGATGGAGACTTTTCATCTATATTCTCTCCTCAAAGCTGCGAGATGAAAGACCACACTTTTCATCTCAGGTTGTAGTGACGCATCAAAGAGTTGTTTCATAGCAGGACGCCGCTCCTTCTCTCTCTCTCTCCCTCCCTCGCTCGCCCTCCATCACTTCGCTGGATATCTGTCAGCGGTTTTTCCCTTTCAACCAGCTTTTCTGCTCCTGTGTGTTTTTAGGATAATTGAAAGCAAACCGCCGTATACGACACACACGGTATCGACCTACAGATGTTGACCTGGAGGAAATCAGCAGGTACGTCGTCACCGCGGATTGTTTAAGCCTTTTATAGCCGTGTGTGTGTGTGTGTGTGTGTGTGTGTGTGTGTGTGTGTGTGTGTGTGTGTGTAGCAACATTCGAAGGTTAACAAGGGCAAAAGAAACTAACTACTCTATTTACAGCATCATTAGAAGCCCGAGGCCGCGATGACGGATCTTTATAAACTGTGCAGCTCACCCACTGAGACCGATTCCAATCTCATGTTTACCATCTGAATATCCTGCGAAGCCGAAAACAAACCGAGCGGCCTGACGACTGGTAAACACCAGAGTGTGCAGAGTGGATGTCACACGTGACCTGCATGCTCACGTCGACGACGGACGGACGGACGACAGGATGAAAGCTGGATTCATTTAAAGGCGTGACGATGGAGAGTCTTTTATTTTGAAGGATCCAATAGGTTGATCCTCCACAGCCGGACCTTTTACCAGATTGTATTTGGCACCAGTCGGTGGCAGCCATTTTTTTTTGGTGAATGTACAAAGGCTCATTGCCTGATTTGGCACTGATTTGGATTTTCATTTTATTTGTACAGTTCCCTTTGCAGACGCGGCGTCCTTCACATCCACGCTGCTGCGTAACGCCGTCGATTCCTATTGCGACTCGGTGTAGATTAGGAACCAACCATATGTTGCTGCGGCACAAACTGACAGAATTACTTATGTTAATAATGCATCATCCCATTTACTGTGTGACAGCTCCGACACGTCCCTCAGTTTCCGGCACACCAGTAGCCGGTGCGGTTGTGTGCACAGAGGCGTTTTCTTTGAGTGACAGGCCGTGAAATGGCGACAAGCACAGAACAACTGTAAGATAGAAGAAAAAACACACACACATTGTAGAGGATTTGTAGAAGGGGGGAGTAAAAAAAACTGGGAGAAGTGTCATGTTGGGATTTACAGATACACCAACACGTTTTTAATCCCTGCACGTCGGGTAAGGAAGCTCCGAGCTCATCACACAGCGCCGCTCGGCTCTCTTACCGAGGCTCAAGACGTCCTTCGTGGTCCGAGTGTGACGCAGCAGGCTGTCAGATAACTCGTGTTAACCAACCGGTGTCAATATAAGACGATGAGAGTTCTTTTCATGTGAATTTAAAGCTAGAAACTATTTGATTCTTAGCATCCTGCTAACATTAGCTCCCTTAAATACCTTTGTGCTTTATTCTGACACGCAGCAGCCGGCGGCTCTTCCCTATATGACAACCTGCAAACACAGCTCACTCCTATAGATGTCGGCTCTATCAGAGCTGTAACAACACCACCGCCACACCGCTTTATTCCTCAAATATAGCTCCTTCTTAATGCCTCACTATAAGGCACCGGTTCAGCAACCAACCTCAATTCCTGACACAATTACCCCTTCGGACCCCGCTCGTCTCTGATGCCGTCTCCTGGATTGTGTGAACCCTTTAGGCCAAACAGCATCAATAAGTGCCTGACAGGCCTTGGAGGAGCCCCGGTCCCAGACAGCAGTGGCAAGATAAAAGACAAATGAAGAATAATTGACTCACAGCTCTCAGCCAAAGGGATTAGTACGAACTCCTGGGATCTCCTCCACTTTCTCTCTCTCAATCTTTTTTTTCCTGTCTCGCCCTCTCCCCCATCTGTCTGCCTGTCTCATTCGCTATTCTGGTTCTCGTTGCACCACCAGCGCCACCCGGTATCACACACACTCCACGAGAAACCCAACAGAGAAGGAGAAACATATTAAAAACATCAATATACGTCGTTAGAATCCGAAGGGGAGGAAGTGACCTCGTTTGAAATGCCAACCCGAGAGTTCGCCGAGGGACGGAGCTGCTGCTAATATCGTCTTCAGTTCTCTCCTCTTCCTCTTCACGAGGCGTCCTGCATGCTTCAACAACACACGCAAACAAAGAGAACTTGGAGAGGAAGACACAAACAAACGTAATTCAATGTCCTCTTCTTTGTATACAAATGTAGCGCTGGTACTTTTGGTTTGTTTGCAGCATCATTATTCTTCAAGGCTTCACGGCGTCTAACAACCTCACCCGTCTGCCGATGACGTGGAAATCTGTAGTATCAAAGTCAGATGTTTCTGTTCCTGTCAAAGAAAAAGTTTGGAGTCAGAACTTTCTACAGCTGATGAGTTATTAGAGTTTTCTTCCTGCAGCACAGCGTCGGGTTCTGAGGGTAATTGGGGAAGAAGAAGAAGATGAGAGGTTCTGGATATGAGATCGTGTTAATGGAACTTGTTGACCCCGAATTTGATCTAATTTCATATAATGAATAATACGTACATTGATAGGCTGCATGGTCAAATGTACGAGTGCATACCAACATAAGAAAGGTTGTAAACCTACATTTTAAAGGGCCCTTCTGCAGTTTTTTGTACTTTTGGAAGTGAATGACCCAGAACCTGCAGCTGTGTGACCTTGACCTCTGACCTAGAAGGATCATCTGTGTGATCTCACGTCAAACCAGGACATTTCAAATACAGATTTATTTGCACTATTTAGTACATTAAAGAAGTTGGAACATTGATTTATACTGACTTTCTTTCGTCAGCAGGTTGTTGTGGAACCTGTTGACTTGTTGTTTTGTGGAATACATAAGAGCATTTGACAGAACGAGCCGTTATATATCTTCACAGTGTCACTTGTCATCTAATAAACATCCTTGCAGGACGTCAACAGAACGCAGCAGACAAGCTTCCCCACATCTGATCAGCAGGGCGACTCTGCTAATGGAAGCTTCTGGCAGCCTCTCCTCCTCTGTTCCGTACCGTCACTCCATCGGATCCTCGGGGAGGAGCAGATGTGAAGGAGAGACTGCTGGATGAAGAGCCATCATTTCAGAGCTTTTCTTTCTGGAGGGAAAAAAAAATGGATTGATGTTCGGCTCCTTCACGACCGGAAACTTTCTGGAAGTCTAATTCAACTGTTGTCATATTCTGTATATAAAACACTTTCTTGGAGTACTTGGCTAAACTTTCTGCTCCAGGAATGGTGAAACATCTAATTAAACCCTGTTGCATTCATGCAGTAAAAAAAAAGATGTCTGACTTGTGCAAAATTCCATTTAATGAAATTACCATCAACACTCAGTAAACTGGACCTGGTTGTAATCCCGTGTTTCTCTCCTCTGCAGCTTCATCCTGGTGTTTAGCTATAAGGCTAATTAAATGTATCCCTGTTGAGATTCAAGACAAGTCAAGACAGCAGCATGTAAGTCTCATTCACTGCAGTATGAAAGCAACTCACATCCACACAATGAGGATTTCAGTAATCAGAAACATGGCCTGAACATTTAGAGGTCAAATTGGCCTTAATCCTGTTTGTATAATCTCCCCACGCTTATAAAATAATCCAGTTTAGGATGAATATGGAGTTCACACGAGGATGAGACTGAAGAATAATTTAAATCACTGAGACAGTGTTGGAGGAACGACCAGAAGATTGAAGCTACCGGTCCTTTAAGAAGGAGGAAGTTCATGCAGACTGACCTTATAAGGAAACGTACACCAGTGTGTCATCCTGAGAACTCTCATATATATACTGCAAATATTTGTGCGTAAACTTGAATGAGAGATACGTCTTGATGCTGCAGGTCATATTGAATCTAACATCTTCATTGAGGATTAATTTGCACGAATTTATAAAATATCATCGTAATCAATCGCTGCCAAAACCTGAATTAATATATTTTTATAAAGCACTCAATATGACGCTTAAAAGATAGATTTCCTTCTGGAAGAAAGCCCAGGTATTAGTGAGGAGAGACTCGTTCAATCACTTCAGTTATAAAAGTGGTGCAAAGATATTTCTTGAACTCACTTTGTGCAAAGTTGACAGTTAACTGAAAGCTCGGTAGCAGTTGATGACATCATCACGACACCTCCCACGTTATCCATCCATTCATGCACCGGATCCAATCTCCCGTTTGCCCCGTGCACCCATCCATCAAAGCACACAACGTTACGGAGCATTATCATTATTGGAAAGCGCCGCCGTCGGCCTTGCGCCGGCCGGCGTCCTCCCCCTGATCTCCCCGCTCCGGGTCGCCTCTCTCGGGGTTCCGTGTCGGACATCTGTGCTCCAGACAAGACGGAGAAGCGGTGTCGAGTAGCTGCCTGCTCGCATGACGTCCGGGGTGAAGGAGATCAATGCAACGGGGTGTGGATGAGTGAGTAAAATGAGCATTGATTGCCAGGAGGCGGCAAACTGCCAAAGAGGCCAAGGATGCATAACACCTACCGAGGGCCTCGGGGGGTGATGATCGCCTGCTCACCGCCACAGAATGTGTGAGCGAAACACTCCACACATCTATACGCGTAACTATGATAAGATGAATAAAATGTCCTGAATGCGGTCAAACCTTCCTTACAAGATGTGAGGAGCAATAAACGAGTGGCACTTAAAAGGCCGGCGATGATTTCCGACGGTCGTGACAACCCGACGCTACGTTCTTTACCCCCTGTTTGCTCGTCTGGATTGGCGTATCTCATTATTTCTTCCCCCTGCTGGTTTCTAGGACATCACACACTGCTTAAAAAGATTTAAAATCCACACAAGGCGAGATAACCTCCAAACGGTGCAGACGGTCTGACCCTGAGCAGCTATTTGTTACACTGTGGCACGTAATTAAGCTTGAATATAAAAACTCTTTATAGATTAATTTATAATCCCATTTCCGGACTTATCAGTAATACCGAGCTCGACGATACGCGCAGTAAATATGGGATTCGCAGCCGTATACCGGCTGGATTAGTGCGACGAAAGAACAATATAGAGATGAAACAGAGGAAACCTTCATCACGGCTAAACAAACCCGTGAAGAAAATCCATTCCACATATCAAATTTACTCGTCTCGCCTTCAAAGTGCGAACTATTTTATGTCTATTCTCCTTGTATTACTCTCAAGATCACTATCCGCCTGCACTCTGTGTTCCCCGTGCTGTAGTTTTGTGTTATAATAAAGGGATTTGCAGTCACTTTTTTTCAGGTACTGCCTGATGAATAAACCTGCAGGGCTCCCGGTTCGCACCAATTCCACGTCTAATGTAGCGTTGTGTGCCAAATCTGTAGCCCTGATGGAACAAAGGGTGCATCCATAACTAGGCTCCAGCAGTTTAAAAGAAACTGCGGGCGTATAAATGTTTGCCTTCATTGCCTTGCCATCCTAATAAAGAGTTGATTGAAGTCGTCTCCCCCGTTGCAAGAAGCTGCATGAGCTGCAGCTTCTGACTGTAGACTGAAGGTACGAAGGTGTTTCCGGCGCTGACACGTCGTTATAATAACATCATTATAAAACGGGGAAATAATAATCGACTTAAAGGCCTCGTCCGAGCGTGAAACATTCTTCATTTACATCCCTGCAGCCTCCCGCGTCGGCTTGTTGTGTGATACTAACATCTCACGCTTAAATAATAGATCTTTGAATATTAGATGTTTTTCTGGAGCCGGTCGTGCAGCGGTTCCATCCTGCAGTAAAGAAAACAGGCTGACGTAATCCTGCATGTTTAACTAATTCGGCTCAGCAAACATGAGCAAACACCCTTCACCTGTCAACTCGGTCTGCAACAGAAGTATTACATCACCTCCCTGCAGGGAGCCGAGCCCGGTTCACACCGACTGCAGGACCGCAGATAAAACACCCCTCGACTGTGTGTCCGAGTAAAACCCCCCCACTGCTCTTTGTAAGAGAAAAAAGCTGATTAGGAAAATCGTTTTTTTCCACAAGACGGTCTGCCTGCAGGTCTCGTCTGTGGAGTCTCTTCCTCTGCAGGCGCCGCGCTGAAGTCATCTCCACTGTCAGCACAGGATTAACTTCCCTCCCCAAAAGCACATAACTCGAGGCGTTGTTGTTGCCACTATGCACATAACTGAAGGCCTCTGTTGCTTCAGCTGCGATACGCCTCGTGACGACCGCCTGACCTATGCAGCGAAGGTCTGAATGCATGTTGAGGCTATCGTTGATCGATATGTGTGTATCTGCAGGTGTAGTTGGATGGTAGCTGAGAGCCTGCAGCAGAAGACGCTCCAGGAGAGAGATATGACTCTCATCTAATCCAGGGATTTAATGTAGCCATGCACGAGCCTGACCGAGTATTTGCATCACTTAATTAAATTCCACCCAGTGATTCGTCATCATCAATATTCACCTGACAAAAGGACAAATCCTGTCAGCTGATGAGTTCATTCATTGAAAAACACTTCTGCTTCTCACCGTTTGCTGCTGAAACTGCAAAGGCAAATAAACCGTTATGATTTTGTCTCCTGACCTGAAGAGAACGAGGCTCGATATGTAAAAACTGCCCCTGACAGGGTTTTAATGGCGTTAGTTAAATGAGGGGTGTAAAGAGGACGAGGTCAAACGGCTGCGTGTGCTCGTCCTCTCGCGGTTCCTGTCGTCTCTCCCCGGATGTCGACAACAACAGAACTGCCTCTCCGGGCAGCAGAAGACAATTATAAGACTCCTGCTCAAGGTGTTCGTCGATGGCACAATAAGTGTGACACTTTGATTTGACGGTGAATAATTTTTCTCCTTCTTCTTGTAGAAAGACTTGTAGCTTAATTTAAATGCAAATTCGGGATATTTCGTGGAGCAACGCGACGGCAGGACTTTTTTTTTTTTTTCTCCAGTAAACTAATTATACAAATGAGACGGCGTCGTCATGCGGCGGGAGGAGAAAGGTGAGTCGGTCTGCCTCCGCCGTCATTACACAGAGGTCAAACCACTCCGCTGAGCCAGAAAGCCTTTTTCTTTCCTCTCTCCTGCATCTGAGCTCACTTCCTCCGCAGCTTAGACCGGATATATGCAGAGTCACAGCTGAGGGACGTCTGCCAAACCGTAGATATATTTTATTCAAAGCGATTAAACATATGGAACATTGGAACTTTCGATGCAACAACTCAACTATGTTAATACGACGCAGGCTGCTTTCGCTCCTGGGAATAATCCTCCGTTTGCCCTTTTTGGGCTTTTACTGCTCTGATCAGTCACCCCGCGCGGCCGCGGCGCTGTCGTGAAACGTTCTGAGCGCATCAAATATGCAGCATGAATACTTTATAATGGTAATAAAACATGTATTTATGGTTGCTGCAATTACGGAGAGTCGTTCCCGCGTGAAATCCCCTCAGTTAAAATTTCAGATAATTATCACCGTGTCTACATATTTGTACTTTATTATAGATGAACAGTGATCATCAGCTGCCGTGTTTTTATTGAGGGGTTTGATGTCTCGCTGGGCGACATTTAAAACATTCAAGCGAAGAAGAAGAAGAAGAAGAAGAAGAAGAAGAAGAAGAAGAAGAAGAAGAAGAAGAAGAAGAAGAAGAAGAAGAAGACAAGAACTGGTCCAGTGTTTATGAGGAGCGTCACGGTGAGCGGGAGGAAGATGCTGCGGCCTTCATCGTCTCATCGTAGATTGACGTCATTATCATTTTAAACCTTCTTAATGTTGGAGTTGACCACGTCCTGAAGAACACGTGTTTGAATGCATATCGTTGCTGATCTGCGTCATTTTTTAATCGTCATACTTAATATGGAAACTCATTGACCTTCTGTAACGGCTGCGTTATGGCCCGTGTCCACCAAATGTGTGTTTTGAGCTGGCATCATCGTTTTCTGTACAAATCCTCTGAAGTCGAGCCGAACGTCCTCGTCACAGGAACGCCTGCCGCTTACGGCTTCTTTTAATCGTAAATAGTTCAACTTTTAGAGCAACGCAGAGCTCGTCAATGTCGCTTATCTCCGACGGACCGATCGATGGATACTAGATAATAAACACTGGAGATACTGGTCCTGGATAACAACCAGTTATTTACTATCAAACATTAAAGGGATACTTCGATCAATATTTGAAATAAAGAGCCATCATTTCACTCAACCTAGTTAAAGTTAACTAGACACGAGGTGTTTGGGACGAAGGAAGACACAATCAGTGCTCAGGATCCTTCACGGCTGTAACTGGAGTGACTGTGGGTTGTTTTGTACTGGTGGCTGTACCTGCAGTACATGGGGGGTGGTGGTGGTGGTGGTGGGAGGGGTGGTTTACAGCCCGGTCGGACCAAAGATTCACAAGGAGATGATTGAGACTTACGACTTCAACCTGCGCGTCTGCAGCTCTCTGGAAACCCGCCAGCTCACACTGCTGCAAATAATACAAGGCGGTGTTTCGTTTCCATAGCAACGACCATCCCACAGAAACGAGAATCCAAAGAGGAACCTCGTCCCTTTTGAGGACATGTTTGAGTAGTAGTAGTAGTAGTTACGTGTGGTTGATGTTGACGTCGATACGAGGTGATCGACAGTCGACTTGCCTTACGCTCCGAAGACTCTTGGACAAGCCGAGTCGGAGGGCGAAGCTTCCGGCTTCCTGCAGTCGAGCCAATCTTCACCGCCGCAACTGTACCTGCAACGGTTTCTGTCTCGATGTGCATCTTTGGTCTAAAGACCGAATGGGTCTGCGTACTTTCATACAATATGTAAGTCATGCTAAATTAATTCTACAGTCGTCGTGTTATAGCTGATTAGTTTTATACAAATTGAGTTTGAGCTACATAAACCGGCTGAGATATACAATCCAGTCCAGTAAATCAGGTCCGATTCAACATGTATTCATGAGGCGACGGGCCAACGCACTGCCACAGCATCCGATACGATATTCAAGGTAACCTCTCGGTAATGCGCACCAATAAGGACGTATTGTACCGCTAACATTGAGGCTTGTTGACAGAATACGAGAGGTTATCACAGTCCGTTCTCTGCTTATTAGGGGTATTGTCTGCATGTCTGTGTATAATCTGTATCTTAGTAGAAACTGAAGGACATCCAGGGGAGATGGTTGAGGCTGCACTGTCGCTGCCTTCCAGGGTTAATGAGAAAAAACAGGACAGGAGTGTTTTTTTGTCAACAAAAATATCACATTCATGTCACATGCCGCACAAAACTGCAACGGAATTAATCAATTCAAGGTTCGACTGATGTGAGAAACTGCGCTCTGTAAGGCAGGATCAGATATTCCGAGCACATAATAGGTACATGCTGGAAATGAAATAGCTTCGGCTTTTTTAGAAAACGATGTGAGAGCTACATGAATGAGTACAAAAAAAAAAAAAAAGAAGTGAAAGGATGTTCTCCTGCGGGATCTGTTCAAAGCCTCCCAGTGGCAATAATAATATGATTGTGGTGGCTGTGCTGTAGGAGGCAGAAAGAGAAGAACGTAGACAAAGAGAAACACGAGAAGACGCTCGTGCTTGGATGATACGTGGCATTGAGGCTTAAGTAGAACAGTCGCTAGATGCACCGCTTTATAAATTACCCACTGATTTACATAAGTATCTCACCCTTGTTAGCTAATTGAATCCTTTTAGCTCCTCGTCGGTTAGCGAGCGGACTCACCGAGCGGCAGAGTGAACGGACTCGGTCAAACACATGAACTAACTTCTGGTGGTGGAAATACCAACAGAGCTTCACGAGGACCCTTCGCAGTGGGTAGTTCCTCTCAAAAAGGTTCCTCGATTTCGGTCCGACCTAAATTATTCTACTCTCAGGATATAACATTGTACATCGAAGGGTCGGCCGTCCTTCGGCGAGCTCGTCCTCTGCTGCTGGGAGTCGCACCGGAGTTCAAACTCCCAGAAATGAGTCAGCGAAAGAAACAGAACGCCGTCCGGATGATGTAATGTTCCCTAATAGCGGCGGGTTTGGCGCACTCACAGACACACACATGTCCCGGTGTGGGAGGATTACCAGTGAAAGGTACAGCCCATTGCTTCCTAATAACATCCTCTAATCTCTTGCCAGCCGCCCTTGAGGCTGTCCACTCAGAAAACATTGCAACTTTTCACCTTCAATAAAGCACCTCCCTCTCACTCCCTCTCACCTTTTTCTTTCTTCCCTGGGAGGGGGGGGACACACCTCTCTATCCGAGAGATTGGGCAGAGTTGACCCTCTGCTACGCTGTAGATGAGCAGCCCATTTTTATCCGCTACCCTGTCAGCTTGAATTAGCTGTATACACCCGACCTTTCAGTCGAACCTGAGCCCATTACGAGCCGCAGAACTCCAGGCAGGGTTTTTTATTTCCTCCCAAGGTTCTGTCAGCTCTTATGCTCCCTACAGTACATTATATCCTCCCTTTCCAGCCAGAAAAAAAACCCTTTTAGGGGCTGATCATTTAATGTTGAAATCTTCTGTACTTTTGTGTCAGGTGTTGTCGAGGCGGAGCAGGCGGGGTGCATCCATCACTTTCAGCAGACCAACCTTTCATCCCACCTAATGGCTCAACTCAAACTATCCCAGCCTGCGCCATTATATCCCAGAGCCCTCTGCTTTCAGATCAGGCGTCTCAGGGGTTACTTTGTGATTTTCGTTCTGAATACTTTCATCCCCTATTAAGGTGATCCGTCCATCAGAAGTTTAGCCCACTCGCTTTTAAACTCTGCCATCATTTGTATTCATCACTTTTTCAATTTCTCCCACACTCCCTCCATGATGCCGCATAATGGGTTTTGTGCTTATAAGATGTCGTAAGGTTTCTTTTTCCAATTAGTATGGAATCATTTCTCCGGCGTTAATCTCAAGCCTCCGTACGGCCGGCTCCCCCGTCTTTGATTTAATGCTCGGCATGCATCCGGGGGAGTCAGAGGTGCAGGGCATATTGGAGAATCCCTCCGGCCCCCAATGTGTTCACCCCCTGATTGCTCACTCTCCCAGGTTTAGTGCTGGTTTATGGAGCATGATATGAAATAAACCCTTTTCAGTCTCCCAACAAAGATTGGTGGCGTAGCTCGCTCTCAACTCGGGGAGCTCCACGTTCAAGGATGACGGGTTCTGAAGATATGCTGAAGGGAAGGTGGGGCGAAGGGAAAGGGCAGGCGTGTTAATTTACCAACACATTTGTTAAGAGGACCGCGGGGACAAACAGAAGGGTGGCGGACGTATGCGGTGCTGATTGTCATCCAGTGCACACCCCGATCTTCCCCCGGGCCTGGAGAGGACAGCATGTCATCATCTCCTCAGATGACCGAAACCTCTTTTGTCTCATGTATTAAACCCCTGAAATATAAAGCTTGAAAACAACCAAGTCACCTGTTAGTTTTCCCCTCTGAAGTAAATCCTTAATTCTAATAGATGCTAATACTCCGTGCCGCCCCGTGTTTGTTATCACGGATATCTAACAGGTGATGAATGCCTGACTTGGTTGTCGCTTACGCGTCAATCTCTTAATTTATGGTTGATAATAAAACCGTTTGGGAATGAAAAACATTCAAAATGCAAATGGTTAGCCGACCCAACAGCCTCCCTCTGCACACACACACACACACACACACACACACACACACATCTGCACGGCGACTGAGAAAAGTCATGTGTAACTTTACTCTT
>CAAKHC010010771.1:16607-31416 GCA_901007825.1 Macroramphosus scolopax
GGTTGATAATAAAACCGTTTGGGAATGAAAAACATTCAAAATGCAAATGGTTAGCCGACCCAACAGCCTCCCTCTGCACACACACACACACACACACACACACACACACACACACACACACACGCACACTAGCTTGATTAGATAGGGGACCAATGGATGGTGGAAAAATCAATATTGGGGATTCAAATCACTGGAGCCAAAAGTCAAAATACTTATCAATCTATGATTTATTTACTGCGTGTTGTAACGTATTCGACAAAGACTCTGTTCACTCGCACGGCAACTGATAACAACAAGGTTTATTTTATCTAAAAAAAAAAAAAAAAAAGTCATTGTCATGAATATTCCAAAGCTTTTGTCTCCTCGTGTTCTTCCTCCGCCGCCAGACTCGCGTGTTAATCTTCACTTCACGATGGCGTGTTGTCTGACAGTCGCTACAAAAGTAGCTCGACGTTCTCCTCCGCTGATTGATGTCATCTTTGTGTTCCCGCCAAGACAAACGTGAAGTATGTAACCATCGACGAGGCAACACGGGATTTCACTTTTATCTCGTCTTCTGATATTGTCTGTTTAATACAGGATATAAATAAACAATGTGCCGAAGCAGGAGACGGATCCGACTCCTTCAATCATTAATTTACATATTTGAATCTTAACAATGTCCCACGAGCCTAAAAAGGATTAGTGCATACGTGTCAACTACAAACCATATCAAAGAATACATGTTTTCTATAAAACCCCCACAAGGAATCAACCTGTCATGTTACCTCTCCTCCATGTGGTGCCTTCATGTAACTGTCCAGCCGGCCTCCTTCTTGAAGACAGTGACTTGTCGCACAACCGAATTAAACAGTAGATGATCAAATCACACGGCCCAATAGGTGGAAGTAGAGACGAGGAAGATACAGTCCTGTTGCATCTACGAGGGTTAAAATACCGTAACTACAACCTCGACCTCCACTGAGTGGTGGTGATGTCTCACCTGTAAACTTACAGTTGAAGTGTGCAATAGTCTCGGAGAAACCGAAGCTCGATTCATATTTGACGAGCGTCGCCTGGTTTGACAGTTCGATCGGAGTCTTGGTGAGTTTGACTTTATCCCATAAAGTTGAGGTTGAGTGTGTTTATGCAAATTCCGAGACGGCGAAAGGTCAACTCGCCTGGCCACGTCCATCCTGAGCTACGTGGTCGGATCCCCTGCTCTTTCCCTTTCGACCCCCCACCAGCCTTTATAGCTGTGGGGGGTCTTCGACATGAAGCTTTAATCCTGTAGTTTTTATCTGCATGTTTGGGGAGGTTTTTTTTGGCTTCAAATGCGTCTCGGTTTGTGAATGTTATCTGCTGCGTACCAGAGCCTGGGTAGTGGACCAAGGACATCCAGAAGATCTGCAGAGTAGATAAAAAAAAAAACAACTCATCCAAACACTTATGGAGGCCGGACGTCTTGGTTAAAGGTACAGTAACGGGATCTGGAGCTGGTCAACGTGAGATGATGTTTACAGTTGGAGGGCCAATAATTCAGAAACACTCCATGTTCTGATGACGACCAACATTCAGACTGGGTTCCTCCTCACAGAGG
The DNA here is from genome assembly GCA_901007825.1 of Macroramphosus scolopax. Taxonomy (NCBI): domain Eukaryota; kingdom Metazoa; phylum Chordata; class Actinopteri; order Syngnathiformes; family Centriscidae; genus Macroramphosus; species Macroramphosus scolopax. The sequence goes on from CAAKHC010010771.1 coordinate 18,187, forward strand.
CTGAGTTACCGTGACCTTCAGTTGTATTGTCCACCATCATTCTCCTCTGCTGAGTTCATTAAATTCTCCTGCGTAGGACATCAGTGCGTCGTTCAGGCTCCACCTGATCCTGCTGCAGATATATTGCCAACACTTCCTTCGACACACAAGACTGTTCATATTCTTCTTCTTCTTTCACACCTAAACTAGCACCTGTTTATCGCTTCCGAATACAAGTGGTGTCAAAGCTCTACACCTGTTAGACGCTGAATGACTCCGTCTCACCGGTGACATTGAATCAATGTCCACTTCCATCCTCCGTGGCCGGATCGGCAGCAGCCACTTAGACAGCTCCTCCTGACCTTGGCTGCCATGTTAGCATGCGTGAGCGATCTGCATGCCTGACGCTTTGATGTGCCGCCGTCTCTCCTCCTCCGTCCATGCATGAGCAACTTAAAGATTTCCTGCCCGGGTCAATCATATTGAATTGTGAGCTGATCGACTGTGACAAGCAACTCCCTCACTGACCAGGTTCACAGCACGCTGAGGAAAGTGTTTCACCTTACCCAGGTGCAGTCACCTTGGCTCTGAGCAATGAGCTCCGAGGTTGGCCGGGTAATTCCTTTCGCTGCTCCCAGGACGGCACCTCAAAGAGATCTGCATGTAGATTAAAGCCAGAGGCATGCGGAGAGTTTATCCTCAGCCAGTTAGCATTCACACCGACAACAGCACTTTTGGAGGCAGAGGGGGAAGCAACCGCAGCAAGACCTCTCTCTTATAACTCTGAAGTACATAGACTAAGCAAGCCATTAAAAGACCACCTGCTCTGCATCTCCATCGTAGCCTTGAAGTATCACATCCACAGCAGAACATCCAAGAGCCACACACATCCGCACACACACACCATTAGACACATGCCTCTGGTTGAGGTGATGATACACAACATATGGTACTCAAAAGCCTCCTAAACCCCTCGCGGAGAACACAGAGGAATCAATAGGATTAGGAGTGTGAGCAGTTCATACAATGAGCGTTTTCTGATAGAAGCTTTTGGCAATTGCTGACAGGCTGATGTCCTGCTTTAGGAATTTAATTAGTTTCGCCGGGGCCAACTTTTTCTCCAAACGAGAACATTGACTCGGTAATTCAGTCATGTATTAGGTCATTGTTGGATAGTTCATAAAGTAGCGGTGATTATCTCCTCCCAGGACTGAGGACATTATCTCTGTTGATGAGATGTCAGCCGTTAGAAGGCAGATGTACTGAGAGAGGGATGGAGCCTCACCGATATCACTAACACAACAACTATCGATGTTCTGGACGCACTGTGGGGATCAGAAGTATAACCGACTTAGAACGTGAATAGAACGTGTCGATGCACGACGAAGGTGCCGAGTTACCGTTGCTCAGCGTGGACGAGCTCTAAGCGTCCGCCGTTATTGCCCGTGCGCTAAGTGACGATGAAAAATCGGCGTCAGACAAAGAAAGAACCTTTTTCTTGCAGGCGGGCGACGAGGACGACCACCGGTGAAACATCCAAACAGTCTCATTAAAGTATGCAGATGAACTCCGTGTTGAATACGCCGCCAGATGTTCGGATGCAACACACAAGTCTATTAACTTGTAAATGAGCAACATTATCACTATTGTCATGGGAGCCGGTTGAGCTACTGCAAGTTTTTTTTGTTGCTTTTCTGTGTGTCTGTCAGAAACGATACGACAGCCAACAGGCTGATTAACATCGAACGCAGACGGCTGATGGATCGTTCAGAAATTTGAATGATGTTCCCCATGGGGACTCTTAATAAAGGTCAACGTTTGAAGAGATGAAAGGCCACCAGACTGGTTTTGATCAACTCAGATGAATGATGCATCTTATTAGAGCCGACGCGGGGCTTCCTTCCGTCATCTGGTGGACTTGAATGTAAAGTTTTAGACGTTTATCGATTCATATCCGCGGCATCACGAACACGCCCCGAAAATCACATTCAAAACCAATTCATGCAGTTTTAAAACATATGCTTGATAAAGAAGTTCAGTCCACCGCTCTCCTCCTCAGGACGGGCCGGCCAGGCCTCCTCGGCACTGTTGGCGATCCCACCCCACACAGACGGGGTCGGGGTTGATATCTGGCTGTTCCTGGATCTGATCTGAGCAAATTGATGGAGCTGGCAGAGCATCAGACGCCAGCGAGCGCTCAAAGGGAAGCGAAGAGAGGAGGCACAGAGGGTGAGAGGTGTGCAGATGTTTGATGACGATCCGTGTATGTTCGCCACATTTCCTCCCTCGTATCTTATCTCCGACGGCTCTGCTCTGTGATACAACTCTTTACATGTCCAGGTAGTCTCCTGTATTTGATTTGGACTCCAAAGGGAAGCTCCGATGATCCATCATTGCTTCCTTTGTCTGATCATAAACTGGACTTTCAAGCATTTCTGTCTTGGACTTCGTGTCTGGCGCTTCACTTCCTGTCTTTGTTTTGCTTGTCAGCCTCTAAGTGCTTCACCTGTGTCCTTAACCCCATCAGCTCCTTGGCCTCCTTGTGTCTGACCACCTGTTGTTCATCGTCTCATTAGTTCTGTTCACGTCTGTCTGTGTTGGATCCTTCGTTCAGTCTTACTTCAAAAGTCTTTTACTTTGCTAGTGTTTTATTTCCAGTTTGCTTATCAGCGTCTTCGCCTCACAAAACAGCTTCAATTAAAAGTTATGATATTCATGCTCTTCAATATCTAACAATGAGAATCAGTTTGTTGTCTTCTTTCATCGCTTCTGCTTGAACGACAGAAGAGTCCAGGTGTTTGTCTTCTTGCCATCATTCTCTGGATTTCCTATCAACTCTGCTTGTTTTCTGTCTTCTTTTGTTCCTCCTGCGCCTCCGATCCGGTTTTAAATTGAAAAACAAGCATCGAAACCACGCGGCTTGGAAAAGTAATACTGCTGCTTTGTCCATATTCATAAACATCACTTGCATTAGGTAATACAATCAATATGATGTGTGTTGGCGTGAGGATACAGACGCCGTGTGACAGCTGTGTAATGTGAAGTTGACTTGCATGTCTGGGGACAAATTGGATACGTAGAAAACACATTAAAGATGCATCGGAGTCAGATGGTGTCACAGTACAACCTGCATGTCTGTGGATGGAAACCAAGTCGAAGGTTTGCAGTACAAACCTGACAGTAAACAGTGTTGGAGGAAATAAGAAAGACTTTCAGTGAAGGCCGCTGATATCTGAGGTTCTGCGAATAAAAAGGACTTAGGAGCATTGCATCAACAATTTAAATGGTGTTTTTATTAGTAAGTAGAATTCCATCATGCTGAAAAGAAAGAAAAGCAAGTGAGTGAAACAGTTTCAAGGATCCGAAGCAGCGTGGTGAGCTGGACGTGAAGTTCCACTGTCTCAAACGTGGCTAGTGTTAGCGACGAGCTAACGTAGCGCTTTAGTGAGACATCGATCTCTTTTCACATTAAAAGTCTTAAATCTGTAATATATCTGACACGTGGTCCTGCAGCATGAAGAAGAAGAACAACCCTTCTTCTCGATTGGCAATAGGGATGAATTGGACCCAAAACCGGACCAATTATCCTCCAGTGTTCACCAGGCTTAAGGATTTAGTGAACAACTCCCCGACTCAAGACTGTGCAAACAGCCATCGTTTGTTTCGGCAACACTCGAGTGCCACTGCAGTTTAGAGGAGGTGCAACAGTTCAGTTCATACGCGGATCCCAAATAATTTGAAGATAATGTGTTCTCTGTGCTTTCCACTTAGGAAATTATCCATGCGGGCGAAAGGCCGCGCTCGCCGCTAACCGCAACCCGAATAGCGACTGTAGTTAATTCCCACCCCACAGTCATTATCAGTTTCTTTCTGTGCTCAGATCTATTTACAGCCTCATCCAGCAGTTTAAATTGGAAGATTACTCTTTAATGAATGCAGAGCATTTCCATCAACAGCCGGCCCTGGAATCAATATGTCAATAAACCTATATCTTTCTATTCCATTACGCTCCTCTGCTGAGCTTAATACATCATCAAAGACATGTTCATGGTGGCACGCATGCACGTTAGCGGCCACAGTCACATGCAATAGTATTTACATTCCTCTTGTTCGCGCCGTGTAAGAAAACTCATCACGATTTCTTTCTATTCTGCAGGACTGAACATACTGTACATCATATTTCAGCACCTGCATGGTACGAATCGTTATTTTATCCCTCAAGACAAATTCCAGCTTAATTCTGCACATGCCAATGCCGGGGTGTGAAAGTGAAACCAATTAGGTGTCACATATTTTAATAGTTTTTCGCCCACTAACTCATCTGCCTGGAATTATCACATTAGTTCTCTCGGTGGGCAAATAACACTCACCATGTTTTATTCATATTATCGGCTGACCTCTGGCCTGGCTCAAGCTGGCTCGGGGTGAAGATGGAGCATGTTCCCCATTTATCGCACATTAGGAGAAGACACGAGCCCGTGAAGCTTAAAGCCCACGACGACACGCCGGCTCGCTCGCCGTCTGCTGCTGGAAACCTGCTGACAGCGGCGAAACCCGACGCTTCCCCTTCCTTTAACAGATAAGGATCCAGACCTCTTTTAGTCACCAATAAGCTCCGCCGTGCGGCGCAGAATGACACAGAGAGCTTCCTACAATTGAATTGGCAAGGGAAATGAGGACGGACAATCTCTTATCAGCAGTTCTATTGCTTTTTCTCTCTGACAATGAGGCGCTGCGATTCCTCTCTTTTCACTTGCGAGACATGTGACTGTACCCAGGACATGGAGATGATCAATTATTCCCAATGTCTCCGCCCCATCAGGCACTTTCACAGGGCTTTAAAGAAATGAGAGCAGGCATTGTAGTGTGAAGAATAGGGAAATATTCTTTCAATTTTTTTAGGGGGAACCATGGAGCCGAGGAACCTCGATGGGAACGTTAGGAATCGGCTAAAGAACAGAATCACAGCGAGCTTATTTTATGTTAAAGGTGCCATGACAGAAAGATTCCACTTTGCATTGGTGTCATCTTCTATATTCAGGATGCTGAGCAGAAAAATATATTATTATAATATGGAATAAATAATGTTATTATCAATATTTATTTTGAATTAATAATTATTTCTGATTTATTTGGTTAATGATTTAATCATTTTCATATGTTTTATAACTCAATATTAAAAACTCTATGGATAAAAACACAGGATCAGATAAGTCGATTGTTATGTACTAAACCAAATCTAATGTTTAGAGATAGTCTGTGTAAGAAGCACCGTGAACACAGCTGAACACAACTTCTTGTCTAAATTGAGGATTTGTAGCTGAGAGAATTTATCAGCTTCACAGAAAAAAAAAATGTAATTTAGGAAGCAAAAAGGGATTTTTCCTCCCGATGCCGAGAGTCCTGCAACTTTCACACATTGTAAAGTGTAGATTCCTGTTCCGGTGATGGAATTGTGGATTTGTAAAATCCCTTTATAGGAGACATATTGCTCCTGTAGCACTGCTGTATTATTACAGCTTACTCCTGTAAGCCGCATTTTCCACAGAGGTTAACAACATGTTTTCAGCCAGGATGACAAGCTTTATATTCTGTTCACAGTTCAGGCCCATATTTGGCTTAAAGGATATGAGAGACAAAGCATTTAATCCTCGTACAGCTTTTGATTCACGTTCTGTACGTACGCAATCTGTGTGGAACAATTTCAAACAAACTTCCCTTTCTTTACTTATGTTTTATAGATGATAAAGAGCGTCGGGGCATTGATGTTGTTCCTTCTGTAAATATTTCATAGGTCAAATTACGGCTCATCCGTTAATCAAAAAGTCACGCAGCAGCGAACATCTCGGGTCGGGTTGATCCGGAATTAAGCCAGAATCAAAAGGAATGGTTAATAAAGTTGTTATTACATCATCTCCGTAGCCTCGGAAGCCTGGTGAGGCTAATTATTTGTAATTGGGAGGTTTTTGTTGAAGGCGTAAACAAAGACAATTTTATGAATTCAGCAAACTGTTTCCCAGTTCCAAGTCTTTTAATCATGCTCTTTGCTGACTGGCCATGTTGGATCCAGCCTCGGAAATATTTGATTCAACTTCAATCCCTTTTTGCCTCTGCTTTCAATTTATTTATGGCTCAAGGATTAGTAGGAGTACGCCGAACAAATTAGCCATTTCCAAAAATCAAGTTTTATACTTCTTCCTCCTGAGATAGTTCATATATTGAGGTGATAAATTAACCGATTTAAAAAACATGTTTCATTTTAACCTCTAAATTAGGGGCAGCAGAATACAGGCGCAGACATCTACACTGGTTTCCTGATTAGGTCTGGCCGCCTTATTAACATTTAATCAGCACAAAATGTGCTATCAGAGCTGAAGTGAACTTTTATTTGAAATTGTTGGAGGAGGTCGGAGTTGCTGGGGAGTTTCTTTCGGTTTTGTTTTGTAGAATAAGAGCGGGCCCTGACATTTAAAAGACGTGACATGCTTTTGAGCTAATGAGGCTCGACTGAAGCAGATGGCGGCGTGAACCTCCCGGTTTTACTGAACTGTCTATTAAATGTTGATGTACCACAGTAAACCCTCAACTCCATGTGCAGAACTGCAGCACCGAACCTGCACGCAACCTTCACCAGGCTTCTGATGATTGCAACTACTGAACCTTGTAGTTCGGCTGTTTTGGATATTAACAGCCCATTAAATGTTTCCTAGTCTACCCGACTGTAGCTTGAGGGGAAAGAACTCAACTGGTGTCGGAGCTACGACCAGAGAAAAGGAGGAAATCAGATCACGTATATAAATTGTGAGATAATAAGCACAAGGAGGCAAGTTAGGTCGGAGGGAGAGTCAAACAAACAAAGAGACGTGTGTTCAATCTCCGTTTGAAGCCGCCGATCTAGACTGTTATCAAAGTACGCGACGTAACGTAACACGTCATGGAACAGAACATAGCCTAGCATAATGTAACACAACATAACATAACGCAACGTAACTTCACTTAACGTAACACAATGTAGCATAATGTAACGTAAAATAATGTAGTATAACATAACGCAACGTAACACAACATAACCCAACGTAGCTTAACTTACGTAGCACAATGTAGCGTAAGGGAACGTAACATAGCATAGCATGACGTAGCATAAAGTAACGTAACACAGCGTAACTTAACTTAATGTAGCCCAATGGAACGTAACATGACACATAACATGTAGGATGTGATACTTTTAAATCGAGACACTATCATCTCCTTAACCCGAACAAATACCTCTCTACCCCAACACTTCATCAGACATCCACTGTGGCATTGACACATCATAAAACATACTTTTCAAGACGGAAGTCTTTTGGAAGGTGACATATCTTTGGAAGTGGTCATGAATCCAGAAATGGTTTATCATTGATAATAATAGATCATATGTGCCTTCTGGTCTGATGTTCAGTGTGTTGGGCTGATCTTAAACATCTATTTAATGCACCTAAAGTCCTGACTTGGATGTGTCGGCTCTGCAGCTGCTGACAAACACCTCCCTTCTGTTCCATTCCTCCGTCAACAGCACCTGCTGTCACTCTGTGCCCCCGACTTCTTGTTCACAGGTGATTCTCTTGACTTTGTTTCCACATCTGAAGAGGCTTTTTGGCTGTAAATCTTCCATAAAGCCGGACCAGACCTCTCCAGACTGCAGAAATGAATACCAGGGTCCAGCTGTTTTCTGCCAGTTTTGAGCCGATGATGTTGCTGGACAACTTCCAACTTCGAAGGGGAGTCAGCTTTATAAGTCTTTCATCTGCTCAGTTTCCTCCGCCCACCGCTGCGTTCTCACCCCTCATCCTTCTGTGTGTTTCTGCAGGAGTTCTGGACGGCACTTCAGAAGCACCTGTCTGCCTGCGAGAGGCCGAGCCTGGTGCGAGGTGTGCAGTAAAACTCTCACATCGGCAGCAGCCTCACCTTCTCGGGGCGGCCGGCCCTCACAAGTTTTATTCCAATAGCTGCTTCATGATATCAGTCAAATCTACATCTGCTGTCGTTCACCAGGAAACATCTGGTGCAATGTGTGAACCATGCAAAGGTTTCCAACAATTAGATATTAGCACCTTTTCCAACTAATTGCTTTCACAGAATTCTGATTTTAAAGTCAAAGAGTCAAAACATTATTTTTTAATCTGGTTGCTTCGACCAAAAAACTAAAAAGTCTGAGACAAATGTTTCTGTGAAACATTTGAAGTGCCTAAAACTTCTGCACAGCTCAGTATATCCTCTCTCAGTCGATCTCTTACCCTCTTTGCATAAAAAAAATGCATCTCCAGCACATTTGGGAGAGGAAAACTTGTCATGACAGTTTTCTTTTTTTAACATTTCTTTGTCGGAGAGGTCGGCGGCAAATGTTCTAAAACTGTCTCCCCACCAAGAAACATGGGGGGGAGCAATTTACTACGCTCACCAGTCACTCTAATCTTCAAAGAATCACTGTTATTGCACCGCTTTCCTTTGCTCTCCGTCCACGGCGGGTTTATCCCGCCCGTGCAGCCCGAGTGTGTCAGGTAAAGCGGCAGATTAAACCTGGTGTCAAGTGAACTTCCTCAACGGCGTGCGGATGAAATATTGATGCTGCTATTTGTTTTGTGCCACCACAGTTTATGCGATACTTTCTTAAGAGCCGGTGTGGGAGTGTTACAGTGATTTCCTCTCCGTATCTGCTTATCGTGTGGCCTCAGGGGGGGGCGGGGGGGGGGGCTGTCACTCCGATCCGAATGGAATGCATCTGCATCGCCGTGCCGGATAAAGTGGGGGCAAACTGTACTGTGGTACCGGCTTTCTGCTCAGCCTTTAAGGGATCAAAGTGGAACTCCAGCAGAGCAGAGTGGTTGTTAGTACAATGCATCAAGGGCAACACTCCTCTTTGCCTAATTGTGAGGTGGTTCAAAGGGGTGTGAAGCTGCTCAGATTAGATTGTGCTGCAGGAGGGTCGAAAGAGGCTGAAGGGAGGGAAGAAGGGACGGAGAGACGTAGAAGTGGAGGGACGGGATGGGCGGATGAGCGAAACAGAGGGGAGGAAACGCAACGCCAAACTTGCTCCCCACTGGTGCCAGAACATTTCATCCTATTGTCCTTTCTCTCCTCTTTTCCATGAGCTTTGCCGGTCACAGTCCAGCGCTCAGATGAAGCTCTGGGCCACTAGTCTGCAGAAGATACGACGCTGCCGCGCGCAGCCGCCTGCCAGGTTTCTGATATCAGTTTTGCCAAAATTGCCGCTGTATTATTTTCCCGGTTTTAATGTTGTTTGCGCAAACAAGGGCGATGACTTCCACTCTGGGATGTTCCGCCGCATTAATATTCCTTTTGGGCCGGCAGAGCAAGCAGGAATAATAAAAGGAGGAAGATGTGGGCGTGTGCTGGGAGGAACCGTGAAGCGGGCACAGTTTGGGTTCCAGGTTTAGTTCCTCTCTTCAGGATATTGAGGTCATCTATTACAATGGATTAATGATGCTATTTCCAAACAAACGAGGGATTGTTTGAATGTTTCTTCTCCTCCGATACTGAAGCTGAGGAGCCCCATTGTACTCTAACTCAACCTCCTATTGATAAAACTTGGCACCACCTGAAGTGAGAAAACACGGTTCTTTCTGCAGGTAAATCACCTCGTTCCTCTGGTGCACTTGGCAGGTGAGTGTCAACGCCTCCGTATGTTAAACCCACACGACATGTCGGCTTAATGGGCTCCTGTGAAGTGATGATGAATACAATTAGTTTTACATCTCTAATGCATAAATAATAACTCTCCCCGGAACGGAGTGAGTGTCCTCTGTCAGAACGCCGCCGTATCCAGGTCAGGATATTCTGCTTTATCGCCTCCGAGCTCGCTTCCCTTCCACCGGCTAACACAGACTGTCATGATGAATGACGGCGACTCTCAACGCTATTAGACGGAATATTATTCCTCCATGCACTCACTTCATCATGAATTAATTCCCTTAAGTTGGTGATTCGTGGGGCCATCATGAGATGAAACGATCTCGGTCCACGAGGCGGTTGGTTGGTAGGTTTTTAAATACGATTAGTGGACTTAATTTGGATTAAAGAGGCGGTTTGGGGTGTTTTTAAAAAAGCTGAATGGTCTTCTGAAGGAGCGACGTCGGGTCTGAGAGACAACCCTGATGATCTGCTGACACTGTTGATCCTGCAGACTGCAGGTTAACAGGAGAAGGTGTCAAGTGTAAAGGAAGAATACCTTTAAAACAAAAACATGCTATTGACTACAGATGCAATATTACATCGATGGAGTTTAAAGGTGTTGAGAGCTGCTGCAGAGGAGGATCAGACGTACAAGAGAGGGTCAGTTCAGACGCCTTCAATGCCGTCTCATATGCAAAATGCAAATCCTCAGGTTGATTCGATTTACACGTGTAGAAACAGAGATGTAATCAATAGCCAGATCTCGACTGCAGCGCGTTTACTACTTCATTTAATAATGATGGTGCAAAGCGTTAATGTTAAATAAGTCACTCTGTCAGTGGGGCGTCGGATGATGAGCTTATCGAGTTTGATGACAGCTGCAGGCGGAAGACGCTGATGAGCTTCATGAAGCTGACACTCTTCATTCAGCCTCTTGTTGTTTCCTAGCAACATCCCGAGAGCCGGTTCTTGAATTTGCTTACATTGTGAAGTAGATCCATGACTCTGTTTTCTTTTTTTCTTCTTCAACAGCTTTAATTTTTGTTTTCAGCCTTCAAAGTAGAAAAAAAAAATAGCTGGAACAAAGGTAACGGATTTCCAGAAAGGTTGGAATTAAAAAACAAGTAAACAGATTCTGAAGCCTAAAGACTTTTTTTGGAGTTTGCCACCGACTTTTGGGATTTGAATGTTGTTCTGCAAACCCAAAGCTGATTCTACATCCAGTCGAACAGCGAGTTGGCTACAAAAGAGCATAATTTAATTAGAATTCACCCCTGTCAACAACATCCATGTTGCCTCCTGGATGTGATTTTCCAACAGCGCCGCTCATGCGTGCACACACACCTCATTTACCTTCTTTTTTATAGCCTCTCATTTGCACATGCACCGAATGAGCCTGCACATCTGAGTGCATTACGAGGCAACCGTCAGGTAGCTGACAAGAAGAAGACTTCACTGTATCTGCCTGTCGTACATTCCTTCCTTAAAGAGCCTCCGCAAGTTAAAATGCATAAACTGCCATTTCCGGGACGCGATCCCATAAAATACGATCCCGGGAATCGCACATCAAGCATGAAGAGCGTTCGATGGTGGCGTGGAGCGATTACCATATGGAAAATATTAGTCTGGCCTTGGTTGCCGTTCAAGCGTCGCCCTCCGCCCGCTTGTCTGTTATCCACTTGTCACCGAATCCAAACAGCTCCGAGAGGATCCTGTCCAAACTGAGAATAAATAATCCACACGGCTCGTCTCTGCTGCGCCGCATCTCCTCCGCTGATCAAAAGGAGACAAAATCCCCGAGGGGGAAGTGGAAATATGTAAACAAAACACTCGTGCAGACACGTATCAGATGTCTTGATAATATTTGATTTTCATTCTTGTACATTCATCTGCAACGTATCATTTCTGTTAGAAACCAGGTTCCCAAAAATACACAAACACAGAGTTAATTTAGGAACACACACTTTGGTGATTAAACCTTATGATTTAATACCTGCTCAAGAAATTATAATAATTAACAAGAACCTCCAGATTTTCCTGCGGTCGTGGGCGCACGCTCAAAAACAACCGGACCCGATCGTGGAACGGAATCGGGACTCGAGCCGTGGTGGAACTTCGCCGAGAGCCAAGATACAAACAGTGTGATTAAATATCCCAAAATGAACACTGAACCATGAAGCCTGCATTCTTCCTTGATAACAGGTTCTATCAATAGCGTGAATCGGGACGCGGGGCGTTCGGAGATAAAACTTCTGACTGCGGAGTTAAAACATCTCCAGAATCCCCTCTTCACATGATCTGGCCTTTCGCTGCCTCTTGAACAGCCGGCCGTCGGGGTATTTGCAGTGTGACACCTGTGAAGTGAAGCACAAAGCTCAGAAAGGCCAGCCGGCTCTTTGGAAATGTCAGCTGTGTCCTGCCGCGAATTCCCTCCGACGACGGCTGACTGCAGCAGGAAATATGACCACTTTACATCTCAGCCTTCATGTACTCTGCGCTTTAATTAGCAGCCAAACCTCAACGCATGCGTGCGCGGCCTCCTCTCCATCATCACCACTCACTAATTTATAAATGATAAATGTACTTGATCTAAACTTGGCAGGATGATTAATGCCAGCGAGAGTTCGCTTCACGCATGGAGGATTTTGGAGAGGCTGTATTTTTGTCTGTCAGTAGAACTACTTGACAAATTCCCTCACTTCACTGCATTATTTGTATCTGCAAACATCATGACTCACGTTGGTGTTTTATATAAATACGCAGTTCATCATCCGGCGACTTCATTTGAAACTCTCTGCATTAACAACTCCTCTTCATCAACAGACTCATACGTTCCCCGTTTGATTTAATACGGATTTGAACTTCCTTTTGATTCTGTTATCTGAGACATGAGATTTTAAGATTTACTTCCCTGTTGGATTCGATCACATACGCCCTTAGTGGCCCCCCGGGGGGGCATTGTCTTTGAAACAGGGGAAGTTTGATCCCTCGCAGCAGTTTCTTCTTGTGTAACCTTGCAATACTTTTCCAGTCTTTTGCAATACTTTCTGACGTGTTTTACCAGCTGTAAACTCTGGATGGCTGTAGGTCTATGAAGGAAGCCTCGTGCTCTATGACCCTCGTATCCGACGTGCATCCAATTTAAATCAATGCAGATTATTACATTTGCATGAGACAACAGTGTCGAGGGTTGACCAACCTGCAGGGCCGAGGTGGGGGCCCTCAGGGGGGGGGGGACCCGAGACAGTGGAGAGAGTTCACGTCGTTAAACTCCTCCCTCTTTAAGTTCCTATAACTCCCTCGGTTCCACCACACGACACACGTCGAAGCGGCGGGTCGACGTCGGTCACATAATTAAAAGTGTTTGGTGACTGGGGAGGCGACGCTGGAGCCGTCGCGGAGCCGCAGCGCTGCTGCGCGGCCTCGCCGCCGCCCTTGAGAGGGAACGGTTGCAGTGCGGTGTGCACAATCAATGGCTGTGACTTTCCCTCTGTCTCCTCCTCGTACGCCACTCGTATCAGACACAAGGCGCAGAAGGTGATCGCCGACCTGGTTCACCCTGCTTGATCCCTCTTCACC
>CAAKHC010010771.1:31458-77181 GCA_901007825.1 Macroramphosus scolopax
CCCCTCCTCCTCCTCTCGGGAGTCAGATCTCGACTCAGGAATAGCTCACATCCCGAGGCTGTTCAATACTTGAACTCTGGCGCACAAGCACTTGTAGTATCAGAAGCAAGCGTTGGCCAACAAGCACTTTAAAGTGGGAAGGTAGCAGCACAAAGCTCTTTAGAACTGATGATACCAGGAGAGGGATACATGTGATAACAGGTTGCTGTTCTTCTTCTTATATATTTACATTTTACTGCAACATGAAAATATAAAACTCCTCCTGCCTGCAAGTCAAACATCCTTCTGGACATTATTCTGTTACATATGAATGTAGTTATTTCTTACATCAATAAACTTTTAATAAAACATGTGGGGAAATCCAGAAACGACTTTATTTAACTCCACCAGCCTGATTGCTTCTCTGATTGTAATTATTCCGCAGCAGTCAGCAGGACGTGAACACGACTCGTCACGTTCAGATCGATGTCAAGTTGTGATGTCACATTATGGGGAGAGAAGAAACCCATCGCCTCCCTGTTTGTTTGTTTGTTTGTTTGTTTGTTTGTGAGATGTGCTCCTCGCGGTAACCTGCTACTCTTGTGTCTCACCACTTGACAGGTTTCGGCTGTGAGAAGATCGACCGGGTTGTTTCCTTTCCTGGAACGAACGTCGTGTATTTGATGGTTATCAGGTCACAGGAAGGCAGCGGGGAGGATCCACCGATTCTACAGCCTGTGTGTGTGTGTGTGTGTGTGTGTGTGTGTGTGTGTGTGTGTGTGTGTGTGTGTGTGTGTGTTCGTTTCAGGGGTTCAGATGTTGACGCGCCCTTCGGGGTGCGAAGGGTTAAGTGTCTCTTCTTCAGACTGAGAGCCGTTTACTGTTTGAGTCTCCACCTTATCTACGCCGGATGTTTTTACCTCCGTCGCCGGGTGTGCAAACAGCTTTTAGAACGTAATGTCGGCTAATTAAATGATACGCATCCAAACAATTAGGGAGGGGGAGGGCTGCTTTGTAAGCACATTAAAACATTTTATTTATACTTGTTGGACTTATCGCGGGCCTTTGAGAAGCAGCATGAAAGCGACTGAGGGACGGAATGCAAAAGGGTTTTTGAAAAACTTTCTCTCTGCAGGGGAGCTGAATGTTGTTGGCGTCCGTACGGCGTGAAATAAGTTTGGAACGCTCCACCTACACCTGGAAACACCGGAGAGCCGCGCAGCCAATATAAACAATGGAAGGTTGTAATTGAGTTACCCACGTCAGAGGAAGGAGATCCGTACCGGCCGCTCGGCACACAAACAGATGTAAGGCCGGGAGTTCGGGGGGGAGACGGGAAGCTCCGAGTGTGGTGACGCTCTCTGTTCTTTGAATCTGTGGTGACGGTGGCATCATACAGTCATACAGAGATGAGTCAGAGACCCGGTGCAATGAAGGGAAAGGTCACAGCGAATCAAGACAGCTGTTTTAATATATTTCCCACCTATAGATTTATGTATTTATGGATTTCGAGGTAATCACATGGACTTAAAGTCACCTCACTGCCTGATGTGACGTCTTCAGAGCAGACGGGGTCCCGGTTGGGGACCAGGAGTCAGACTAGATTCGGCCCGAGGAAACTTAAAAAACACACCAGCAACTTTTTGATTTCCATTTGTCTCCAGTTTACATCATCAGTGCAGGAAAAAAAAAAAAAAGGAAACTGGTATTTACAGCGCAGATACTAAGTGTTTTGTTTTATTTGCCAATTACCTCAATAAAACAACAGGAAAAAGATTTTGCTTGTCAGTCTTGTGGAACTAAATGAAGACCCGGCACACCGAGTGATTACCTGGTAATAATGCTCCGTGGGCATTGTTAGGTAGTGAGTCCTCCATCGCTTCAAACCCAATTAGCAATGATTCAAGAAGGGTTGTTTCCTCTCAGACAGTGGGAGCTGTGAGGGAAACAAAGCAGATAGCGCACATTTAATAACGCTGTTTGCTCGGGGACCTGCGGCGTCGAGCCTGCATGACTTGTTAAAACCTCGTAGATCACCGGCTGCATTGGGGAAGTAACTGCTCGTCTCCGTTGTACCTTAACGTTAGAGAAGCGGTGCTGAAAGGTCGGTGGTTTGTTTCCCTCCCGAACCATTCACATCTGGAGTGGAGAGCAAGGCACCGAACACCCAACCAGCCAATGGAGGGACGTTAAGTGGCAGTGATGGAAACTAACAGTTGTGTTCGTTCTCTAGAATATCAACTTTCCAGAGGTGAATCTTTTCCCGATGTCGAGGGAGAGAATTACGAAAGGTCATAAAGACTGTGGTGGAGAGGAGGTCGTTTAATAAAGGAAGAAGCTTTATTTAAGACTGTTTCCTCCGTGAAGGCCGGACGCATTGTGATGACTTGTTTATTTGATAAACTTCCACACACGAAGAAAACACACGACGGAGTTTCGTCCTGAAAACGAAAACGTTCCGGTGAATGGAGAGAATAGACACAAAGAGCAAAGAGAATATATCAGGTCTTCCATGACCTTTTCTTTGAAGGACGCTTTGCCCGGCAGACTCGGCTGTCAAACAGTCCATGGAGGTAATGTAGGAGGGAGACGGACGGACCTCAGACATCCTTCAGTTCTCATGAGAATGAAACTAACGTGCATTCAGCTCCGATAAATTCTTTCTGAATCTCACGGAAGATTAAGAACTTTTTTATTATTCAATCTTTACCGGTCGAAAAACCTTCATACACTTTGTTCAGGAACATCTATCAGGTGAGGACGAGTCTCTTATAGAGGCTGTCAGTTGTAGTCGGAGTCTTTTCATTTATTTATGGAATATATAAATGTTGTATGTGGACTGTGTGAAGCATCCGGAGGATTGTTTGCTCAGGAAGGAGAAGACACTCGTACCTGTAGAGTCTGTATCTGTTGACTGATTGCAGACAGGAAGTGGTCGTTGTTATATAAAATAAAAGCCTGTCGTCTGATAATGGAAGTATTCAGGTAATAAATGTATATAAATAGATGTTGGTTCATCTCAGGTTCGGCTGCAGGTTGAATATGTGGCGGCACTGTTGGATTCCCATTCAAGATACTTCACACTCTATTGGAAATGCAATTTTTTAACATGAATCCAGCAGCGGCAGAAAAGGAAATCACAACAGAAAAGACCAAATCCAAAGGGATTACGACAATACAACACTGTGGTTGCATATTTTTTCCTGAAGGTTAATCCTGTGCCAATGCATAAATAAAATAAAAAGCCTTTTTTAATAATCCATTAAACCCCAGTAATCCATTACTAAAGGTCTTTTCATTCTTAAAGCATAGTAATGCATATCCACCATAATAACCCTCATTAATTACAGCACAAACACATGTGACAATCGCTACTCATCCTCAGCCAGAGAGAGTATTCGTATCCAAAAGGTGGTTTTAAATATTCAATTTCAGTGAAGGCGTTCTCATTTAGATTCTTTCTTCGTCATTCCGCCGCTCTAACGAGGACCTTCTGAACTATTTTACTTGTAAATATATTTTCGTCGCTCTAATAAAAACCGAAAACAACAACAACCAAAGGTATGTGATGATATTCAAAGTAGCAGAGGCGCGCCGCGCGTCCTCAGATCTCCGTGATTAAAATAGATCCACTTGTCACTTCTTGAATCTCCAAAACGGCAACAAAAGGAACAGCAGCCTCTCTTTCAACACCAAGTTTCATAAAGTAATAGCCAGAATAACCGCAGACGAGACTTCGCTTCTTCCATATTAATGTCAAACTGTCAGCCTAACCAATTTAACGTCCTGCAGATTATTATCCTTGAGTCCCCGACTTGCTGGGAAAAGTCTGGGAAGTAGAAAATGAAGGCGAAAACGTGCTCGCCTCCCTCTGCAAGCAGCCTTGATGTGCCTTGAGCAAGACAACATCGCAGATTTACTCCACTTGAGCTGCTCCGAAAACTTTAGTTGTACTTGGCAGCTCCCAGTTGAATAAATGTGTAGCAGGTTCGGATTTTATTCCTCCTTAAAAAAAGAGTTAGAGAGCTCGAAAAACCCACAAAAGCTTGTACACACAAATCCACACGCTGCACACACACACACACACACACACACACAGATATTTGTTCTCTTCACACTATTTCTGTGGATGACTCTGAGATAAAGTGAATATTTAATGGACTTTAAGGGTCATCTGTGGCTGACTGGTCGCGATAGTATCAGTGCTGCAGCGATGACACCACTGGGAGGACGGGGCCGCGGTGGAATCAGACTGGGCTGATCTGCTATCTGGAGTCTCATCTCTGCTGAGAACGAGATCCCTCTCACGACCTTCAGCAGATTCTTGTCACGCATAGACAAAAAAACGGAGTGTGCGGATTGGCGGCCGTGTGTGAGTCAGATCGTGTGTGTGTGTGTGAACAGCTTGTTAGGAAGGTTGCAGTCTGAAGTATAATGGTGAAGCTAATGACAAAGCAACTGGCGCAGCCAATTAACTGGCGGATAAATGGCAAGCATGGCTTCGAGCCATTTGCTATTAAATATGTTGTCTTCAGCAAGTTCCTTGTGTCCAGGGGGGGCGCCGCCGTCCGGGGAGACGAACCAGTGCCCCAAATAAATGAAGGAAAAGGAGCCCCCGATGGCCGCTCACATTATCACATCTCACAATCATACTATAAACGCCCTTAAACCTCCTCTAAGGGAACATTACAATGCCATTTCACTGCCACACTGGACACTGACGGGCAGCTAACTCCCGACAATCATACGTACGTGGTGAGGACATCGATGGATTTCATCACCGCTAATGGCTCCATCAGCTGCTAACAGGCAACAGGATGTTTACATGCACCCCGAGAAAATAAAACTCCAGCAGCACATCACTCCTCTTTTCATCCTCTCCTCTCTGTTTCTCTTCCGCCCTCTGACAGACTCGTGTTGGATGAGTCCGGCCTTCCTTTGCAAATGGCATCAGTTAAGAAAAAAAAAAAAAAGGACTTTATGATCAATGCGTTTTTTTGCTGAGATTTAAATGAAAAGACTGAGACATCTAAACATGCCGGAGCCGTGCGACGGGGAGGCGGCTCGCCCGGCTCCGTGCAAAGACTGACAAAAATATCTGGGACTCTGAAAAGGTTCACTGATAAAAGAGATGATACACATACAAACATAAGGGGTAAAAATGACAAGTTGTGGCACTGCAGGATGTTAAAAGCCAGACTAGTTCATGTGTGGGCACACCGACTTCTTGGAGACATCCAGGCATGACTTTCTTGGCTTGAGTCACTGCCAAGATGTAGTCACATAACAACCTGTGAAGCTGCAACTTGTATCCTTTACATTTGGACGCTGTCAAACTCAGATGGACAGTGTCCCTATGATTTAAAACTTCGGGGCCAAACTAAACAAACCTCCTGCCAGCTGTATCTCCAGAGTCGAGCGAATAAGTGTAACCCACATGTCTAGACCAGAAGCCTTCCTCACTCAACAGATGCACTCTGGTTTTAATCTCTGCAGCTGTCTGCGCCGGCCCTGTGCAGGATCTCGTCTCTGCTGCGTCTCCTGGGGATAACCATTATCTAAATGCATTTTTACAAAAGTATGTTTTCAATAATAAATGTCTGAGCTTGAGGTTTATGCACCATTAAAAGGCCTTAACATGTTTATATTGCAACCGAGGTAAGTCATTATTTCAGCTATCATATTGAGAGACAGAGAGAGAGATGATGATATCATGTTTTCTGCTTTATAGCTGTTTATTTATTGATGATGTGTTGTGTAATGATAGTCTTTGTGTCAATCATATGCATCAGTGGTTATGGAGAAATGGATCAGGAATACACACACATAAAAGAATAACTGCGCATTGCAACATCAGTATGCTCGACCCTCCTTCCCATCCTGCTCTCATGTGCCTTTAATGCAAGTGAAGGTGTGCCTGGTCTCTGGAGGTACATCACTTTTCATTAAACTGTCTGGATCCTTGCGTTATTAAACTGCATATTTTCTTGATGTACATCACTCGCGGTGCCGTTAAGAGACCGTTTTACTAGATATTATTTACCAAAGCAAAGCCTCTGAATT
Organism: Macroramphosus scolopax; assembly: GCA_901007825.1. Classification (NCBI taxonomy): domain Eukaryota; kingdom Metazoa; phylum Chordata; class Actinopteri; order Syngnathiformes; family Centriscidae; genus Macroramphosus; species Macroramphosus scolopax. Next base: position 37,501 of record CAAKHC010010771.1, read on the forward strand.
TGCAGACACAATGACACCGGAGCCCGAAGATCAACCAACTGATTTGGCTGACAGAAAAGTAATTAAATCAGTTATATAGATTCTTGTAAAGAGAATCACCACAGCACCTGCACAACATCCTATTGCCTCCGATAGATAGATAGATAGATAGATAGATAGATAGATAGATAGATAGATAGATAGATAGATAGATGCTGCAGCGACTGGTCCAGATACAGCGAACCCTGTGATAATTCCACCTAATTAAATATTCATATTCTCAGTGGCTATAATAGTGTGGATGCAGGGAAAGAAGGCACTATATTGGCAATATTCCCAAAAAGGAACTTATAGGCGAGATTATTTACCGTTCCGCCTGCAGGGTCAGTGAGGATGCAGCCAGCGTAGCTCTCTGCCTGATGGGCCGTCCGAAACACTTCCTCAACTGTGACAGCAGATTGCTGCAGCAGCGCTCGCTAGCTAACTTTATGTGTGTCAGGACCCAGGGACTTAATTAACGTTATTATTTTTTACACAACACTCTCATTAGAGGATTTGTTGCCTCATGGAATATACTTTATGATGAACAGAAAGGTGAAATGCATTCTGCTGCAGTATTGGATCTGTCCAGCGGTACGTCTGTAATATGTCATGCTGGTAAACGTCATAGAATGTTAGCATGAAAATGCTAATATGCTATGCTGTTTGCTTTGTTCTGCATCTTGGTTGAGCATGTTAACATGCTAACATTAGCTGCAGTACTGGATCTATCCGGCTGTACAATGTCTGTGATATGTCATGCTAGTAAACATCATTGCATGTTAGCATGAAAAAGCTAATATGCCTTAATGTTTACTTTGTTCAACATCTTTGTTGAGCATGTTAACATGCTAACATTAGCTGCAGTACTGGATCTGTCCGGCTGTACAACGTCTGTGACATGTCATGCTAGCAAACATCATAGCATGTTAGCATGAAAATGCTAACATGCTATGATGTTTACTTTGTTCAGAATCTTGGTTGAGCATGTTAACTTGCTAACATCAGCCGCAGTACTGGATCTGTCCGGCTGTACAACGTCTGTGACATGTCGTGCTAGTAAACATCATTGTAGGTGTAGCATGTTAACATGCTAACATTTAGCTTATTAGCGCTGACATTAATGTAGAGCTGAGGCTGACATCATTCGTCCTGTTGACCTGATGGTGGCGTTTCATGAAAAGTTAAGAGATCACCAAAGTTGTTACAAGAACTCTTGCACGCTGTACCAAATATTTTGAGAGCTTTCCATTTGGACCAGAGTGGGCCCACCCATGTACCAACCAACACTGCCATGCATTGAGCCCCGCCGCTATCATTGCTAATGATGTGTCTCTGACCTTGTCTTGTCTGATCCCAAATCCTGGCATTTGATTTGTTTTTGCTGTGTCTTCCATGCTGCCTGGTGGCTTCCAGTGGGCACGACTAACAGGCTAAGCCTTTTATCTGATAGCGAAGAGGCTGCGCCAGGTACAGGCACTGGTAGAGTGATCTGATATGCCGATTGCGACAGACTTGTGACATTATCTCAGAAATCGCTTGTGTAGGAAGGAATGCTTCACAGTACCTTTGCAATAAGCCGCAGTGCAGCTTTAATTGATGTACAAGGAGTACTTTAACTGCAGTTGTGTGGAAGCTGTCTCTGCATAATGCTTCATCGTATATCCAAGCTGAAGCTCTGAGAGATGCAGCCACTTTAGGCCTGTAGGACAGCCCAGGACACTTTACATCAAAATCAGTCCTACTGTCAGTTCCCCCGGCTTCCTCATACCTCAGCTTCTCATCCCATCATAGATGGTGTTTGGGAGGGTAGATAATGGATTCTATAACAGCTCAATGTGATAAAAGGCGACACTGCTGAGTCATGTGGTCTTATCAGCTCTATGTGTTCAGGACAGATCATCCCACAGCAACAAGAGAACCCCATTGTCTCCTTTCCCCTCTTTGAAAATGAATTCTGATTCGTAATTCCGCAGATACAAAATGGGTCACAGAGCACGATTTTGAAACAAAATCACATTTTTCTCTCAGGTCCTGCTGCAAATGAATCATGCCTGCATTTTCATATCAATCCCCTGATCCTCCCCTGCCTTTTTTTCCCTTTTAATGTTATGGAAGAGTAAAGCCTTTGAATGCCTTTTCAAAAGAACCCCATTACTAGGTTTGGCTCCGGCACACAAACACAAATTAAAGCAAATTGTTTGTAAAAAAAAAAAATGAAACTGTGACAATAAAGCAAACACAATTTAATTTTTTTTTTTCTGTTTAGGACATAAATCGCGTCTGCCCTACAAAAGCTTGCTTGTTTGTTGTTTGGGCTCGTTTCAGGTTCCAAGCACAATTTAATCAACCACTGCAGGTGCATAAAGCAGAGACGACTGCGGTCGGCGAGACAATAGCAGAAACACAAATGGGATTTCCATTAGCTTCTCCAATTAAACACATGATTAACATTTCTCAATTTCCTTTCCCTCCATCCTCACAGGCCCCTTCCATCCATCCATCCGTCTTTCTATCAACCATTCTATTCTATTCTATTCTATTCTATTCTATTCTATTCTATTCTATTCTATTCTATTCTATGCTATGCTATGCTATGCTATTCTATGTTATTCTATGTTATTCTATGCTATGTTATTCTATGTTATGTTATTCTATGTTATTCTATGCTATGTTATTCTATGCTGTTCTATTATATTCTATGCTATTCTATTCTATGTTATTCTATGTTATTCTATTGTATTGTATTGTATTGTATTGTATTGTATTGTATTGTATTGTATTGTATTCTATTCTATTCTATTCTATTCTATTCTATTCTATTCTATTCTGTTCTATTCTATTCTATTCCTACCAATGTCTACATGTGTTACCACCTCACCAAGAGGATTAAAGTGTTGTGAGACGGTTCTGTTGCCAGGAACAGTGATCGCTACCTCAGGTTGAACCACTGATTTTGGAAATACCAGCCAAACTAATAAGACACATGATATCGGATGTACTTTCTGGCTCTTCTCAGATACACTGAAAGCAAAGACAAAAATAGAAATCAGCCATCCAGCTGATTTTATTTTACCGCTTATGAAAAAGTGCAAAGAAGACAAGTGCATTTGCATCCTGCCAGAGATACAACATGCACTCGAACATCCACGCGGTGACAAGCACAGCTATCACCCCTACAGCGGGAGGTGTGTTCTGTTATCACTTTCAGGAGGATAAACAATGTTAGTGAGAATACTAATCTCGGTCCTCCATTTCAGCGTCTCCTCCATTTCCGGGATATAAATAGCATAATTAGCCACGGGAGGAAACACAAATGCCACTTATCTCACTAACCGCGGCACAATGTTCCTCATTCCCCGCACACATCTCTTCCTCCAATTCATCTTCTCGTGACACTCCGTTATGACACACTCAATATCTGAGACTGAGGGGGGGGGAAATGCAGAGATGTAGAAATTGGAAGGCAGCGGAAAAAATTGGGAGAAATGATAATTTACATTCAGTTAATGTTCGGTTTCGTCTGCAGGAAGTGGAGGCTGAGACACTCGGGCCTGAGGGGAGAGCATGAGGTCAGGTGTTTTACTCTGCAGCTGCATGCATGCATGATAAGAGGCAGAAATATGAGTGTGAGGAAGGAATCATCTGCCTGTCACACACACACACACACACACACACACACACACACAGACACGCACACACACACACAGTGAGAGCTGTTTCAAGGGTCGCCAAGCCAGATGTTGTTCAATGATGTCACGAAGTGTCAGTGGAACAGCTTGCCAGTGATACTCGGTCAGGAGGCATCGCAGTGATCCGTTATATTTCGCTACGAAATTACAAACCAGTAACACTCTTAGTATCAGAAGTTCCAAGGACGCCTGCATGACACACCTTTATTACAAAAAGTTGGTCATGTTCAAGTCGTTCCCTGCACTCCAACCACATTGAGGTATTAACTTAACTTGTCACAAACTGCTGTGAGGAGAGCACTAGTTTGCATCAACACAATTTTTCTATTTAATAAGTCTGCGGATGTAAATGAGCACAGCCAAAATTAATCGTATTTCCAGTAGGTGCTGCTAAACCGAACCTGATGCCATGTTGATGAGTGAACAGTTTTCTAATGCAAGAAAAAGCATGTTATGATTTGTAAGTGTTCATTCATCAAGGCGGCATTGTTGGATAGTTTGGTGTCAGCGCAACGAAAAGATCTGATTTAAAGTCTGGAGCTTCTTCTGCTGGATGACTCCACTTTACTAAATGAGTGGTTAGAATATCAAATAACAACATCATCAAAAGTCTGCAAAACATGCACCTGTTGTTTCTGTATTCCTCTTTTATGTTGTGTTGTGTTGCTGCTCTGGCCGCTGTAAATTACTTTTACATTGTGTTTCTCCCCGTCAGAGTCTCTCTCCTTTTGTGTCCACTAGAAAAAGTGCCTCGGATTTTACGCCCGCCTCTCCCAGATGTTACATTTCGGTCGAAATTTCCCCCGCCGCAGAGATCGGTTTGCAATGATAAATCAGACGCTGTCGGCTTTTGTAAAAAAAATCCAATTCCCCTTCCAATTCTCCCCCCTCTCTCATATTTTGCACCACTGTACAAAAACACCTTAAAATGCATCATGCATGAGACCACACAATGTTCAGTGGTGCCGCTTCTCTAGTATTCAACTGGCACTAAACCTCACTGTGGCTCTCGAGTCAGGACTTACAGTATGGAAACTGTCTGTCGAGCCAAAGAGGCTCACGAATATCCTCCATGTTCCTGCAGAATATGATCTCATTATATGTTGTCTAATTACGTAACTAGCAATGCATTAGCAGTGCAGTATTTATATACAGTATATGCATATAGTATAAGAGTTATATAGGCTTGTTAAAGCTACATAAAGTAGACAACAAGCTACTCGAGGACACGGATTCTGTTCAGTTTTACTATAATGAGGCTTGTTCTGACCCCTGGGCTTGATGAAGTACACGCTGTTTCAGTACGGACTCATGACTCATCTTAGGACTTGTGATTAGGACCAAGGCGTCCTGGTTGTCGCACTTCACTGATGAGTGGGAGCCGATGTACTGCGCTGTAAGAGTCACTCAGGCTTGTGACTCAGACTTTGGGCGCTTTTCACCCTCTCACCTTCCAGCGGAGGACTCTGGAGTGGCGGCACACTTCAGAGGGCTCAGCTGGGACTGAAAAACATATATAAGAGACCTCTTAAGGGGTGAAACGTATATATAATGTATGAAATTTGAATTAAAGGCTTGATATTAAACCGTTTTCTTCATGTGTTTGCACACCGACTCTGGTTTGTAGATTATTGAAACTGACAAAGTGATAGAATGCTAACGTTTGCTAATATTTGCTAATGAAAGCAGAGCTGAGGCTGAGAGGAACGTCGTGTCCAGGTAGTTGGTGATTGTTCAACTTCATCCGGAGCGGGACATGGAAGTACATGTAGCACAATGACATCAGATAGTCGTACCCGGAGGAACATTTCACTGTGTCACAGAAGCCTTTTCTTTGTTATTTCGCTCCTGTTTCCAGAGGACTGCACTCTGTCCTGTTTCCTCACATTCAGTGAGTCAGAACGGACGAATCACAATAATTTTTTCGGCATTGAGAAAGACAATTAATAAAATCAGACGAAATAAAAGATGGACAGTGCAGAGTGAGAATAACTGAATATATTCAATAATAAATTATTCCTCATCGTACTTATATGCAATCAACTTAATGCTATGTTGGCACAATATTAATGAATATTATGTTGAAAAATACAGCGTTTACCTGATTTAATGTGACTTCCTTTAATTGTTAATCTGGTTCTGTTTGTCCTGTTCCAATCTTGTAATCAGTGTAACCACGCCCACTCCCGGTCTGCTACCTGGATGCAGATACAGAGGATGATGTCATCGCTCACCCAATCAACATACACATTCAATTGAATTAATCAATCTATGACAAAATATCAGGTTCAGTTTAAGAAGAACAGGAGAAAACTGAATTTGACTGGTTTGAATTTGAGACACATTTCTGACATGGTGCACGTTAACCTTTCCTTCTCCATCTCACTGTTATCTCAGAGGCTTGTTATTTCATCACAAATCAATGCAGCGAGACAAAAGAGCATTTGGAGCTCATGAATTCGGACCCGAGTGAGACAAGAGGAAAGTTATTTCGATGGAGATGTAATTGAGAAAATGGTCAAATTCTCATACTGATGTCAGTTATGTTCGGGAGAAAAATGGCTGGATGGGAATTGAAGCTCTAATGAAAGTTCAGTCAGGAAGATCGACTGTATCTTTTTATTTCTCAATCACTCCTCCCACATTATCTCCCTGCTGTCGCTGTCGGGCCGTGATCAGAGATATCAGCTGGTCTCAGCCATCCAATAATGACACACCTCCATCGTTAACCTTTCAAACTGCTGCTTCCCCTTTTTAAATATGTTCTCTCTCAGCTTCCAGTTCTCATCCTGCTGACTCCACTACCTCCACCTCCACATCTCCACCTGTCTCGTCAGAATTATCAGCTCCAGTCCATCATTCAGTCCACCAGGCCAGATGGATCATCAACCACCACCACCACCACCACCATCACCACCAGTGTCTGGACTCCAGAGGGATCATCAGCCACCACCACCACCACCACCACCAGTGTCTGGACTCCAGAGGGATCATCACCACCACCACCACCACCACCAGTGTCTGGACTCCAGAGGGATCATCACCACCACCACCACCACCACCACCACCAGTGTCTGGACTCCAGGAGGTGATTCATCTTCCTGCCACTCAGGACAGACATCTCATATCTCAATATCCTCCATAGAGTTCAAGCGCCAAACACGCTTCATATAAAGACTTAATCACCAAACATCTTCTGTCAGAATAAATTCATGTTCAGTTCATGGACTCGTCTCTCCTGACTGAAATGGTCTAATTTAGAATTTCCCTTTCTTCTTGGTCGCCGACAGTCTTTGGAATCGTCAATCTCCTGAACGATTCTTGAGAGTTTCACCCAAAGTGGAACAGTGACTGACTAAGTCCATTAAAAAGTATCATCGTCTTATTAACACCAAACCCCGACTGTCGGTCCTGATTGTAACTGTAGTTCTCTGAACGTCAGTCGTGTTCATCCCCTCGCTAACTTCTGGAGTCTTTGTGATGACTGTGTTTAATACCGACTTGTATCAGCAGCTTTATGATCAAACAGGCTCAACTGACGAACAATACAGTGAATCTGCAAACTGTCGCTGCAACCACGACACGTTTTCCACACGGCCTGTTGTAATATCACAATCAGCGTGTCTGAACCTGGAGTCTGGCCGTCGATGTCTTTCATGGACGGTTCCTGACGATTCATATTTCATTTCTTGCAGGGTTAGCAGAGCGTTTCCCTCGAGGTTTCCACTTGTCAAACTGTCACATCTCCAAGTGGCCTCCCGAGAAGAATGAATTTGGTGATGTTTGCCAAATCTCACACATCCTCCTCATTTTCTATTTCACGTCCTATTATTTTTTTTTTCCATCTTCCATCAAAAGGACCTGAGAGGAAGAGTCACGGCGCCGCTGCTGAGGACGACGCCTAACACGTCTGTGACTGCATCATTCAATCACTTTCATACAGGCTGCACGGTCGGACGCTCAAATATCCTGCAAATGAAATGTTATATCAGAACCTCTAATCCAAAACTGTAAAACTTAAGTTTACTTTGTGATGCAAGTACGTTTATTTACAGAGTTCCATGCTACAGATCTTTGTATCTCTGTTCATTATAGCAGAGACTTTCTCAATGAATCATTTGAACCGTTTACTTGCAGTGATTTGATATTTACTTCATGCATACTGAACTTGAGAGTAGTTTGCATGAACTAAACAGTCCTTTTTTAGTTTATTGTACTTCTTAGGGTTTTCTTGCTAAATTACTGCTAGTAGCTCGCGGTAATTGTACACTCTGACTTTGAAATGACTGCTAGATCAACTGTTAACGTCCTCCGGACATCGTGAGTAAATGACCGATCATTAAACAGAGCTGTTCCCAAAACAGTGACGATGACACGATGTAATGTGCGATGCCTTGAAGGAATACTTGTATGAGAAGTGATGAACAAAAATTACCACCCCAAAAAAAAATGTCCATTAAAAGTCTACATGGTCTGGTAAATGATGGTGCGAGTCTGAGCTCTTCCCTGGGCTATCATGTAAGTTATCAAATGTATATTAGAGCCTTTATAATGAGGTAATAGTGTACTATCTTATTCATGAGGTTATGATTACACCGTTTCTGTCCTTTGAATATGCAAAATGTGTCAAGTGGAAGTGATCGGATCCAATTGGATCATTAGCAGGAGGATATAGACTGCGATGCATTATGGAACAGACCGTGGCAGCTTTCACTCCTCCCGAGGTTGCCGGCAGGATTCACGAGTTGCTATTAAACTCCAGATCTAGTCTGAAACCTTTCATTATGAATTACCTTCAATTATTGCCAGTTCCGGTCCCCCGTGTTTCCACGTACGAGAACCGAGCGCGATGTTGATGTTCATTTACTGACGCAATAAACGTGTGCGAACGCTGCAGAGACTAATTGCGGGCTTAGAAGACGGCAAGGGGGTTGAGTCTGTGTGTGTGTGTGTGTGTGTGTGTGTCGGGGTGCACGCGTACCTACAATGGCCGGATTGTAAAAAGATGGATCGCTATGGAGACGGATCACAAGCCAGTTGGGAAACGGAGTAATTATGATGTGCTAGAAAGCAAAGTGAGAGCTGTCTTAAGAACTGGCCCCTCTGGCCATCACATACTCAAGCATGCTTCATTGCATCACATGGCCAATTACATTGTGTGTCAGTGAGTGATTTATTGCACCAAAGCCAGATCTTTTCCTGACAGCCATTCAGGAACATGTGGGCGATTGTGTTGTATGTTCTTAGATGGGGTCTTTCCCATTCGACACACCCGGCGTACCTTCATAACAGCATGTAACCAGCTTACGTGCGCGCAGGAACATTTACACAAACATGCTGAGGTGCACAGAACATGTGACAGGCGCTCACTCATTCATACTGTTTGTTGCTTTATCGTCTGTTTGTGGTTTATTCTATTATAGCCCCTTCAAAACCAGGATTAAAGGTGCTGTACGTAAGTATTTTAGGTTGAAAAAAACTAAACGTTTCTGATTTGTTGTGCGCTAATAAGCATGTTTGAAATGCAAATCTGACAGTCGGCAAACGCTCACGCGCAGCGTCGTAATACAAGTTGAACATTCAGCAGTTACGGGCTGTTTACACGAGTAATGGAGTGGAGCTTCCAATCTAAGTTAGACAGTGTTTGTGGGCTGTCAGGTTTTGTTTAAAATCTCCTCATTCAGGAGGGGAACATGTGGAAGCTGGTGCCGGGGATTAGGCAAATATTATCGGACCTTTCCTGCTCTTTATTTGGCTTCAGGCGGTCCGCAGGATGTTGTACGACACGTAGCAATTTGAGCTTGCCGGTGGCAACAACTGAACGACCTTTAACGCGGGCCGATGCCCACTGGGATTACTGTGCAGCTGTTTTGCTGGTTATCATGTGGGACTGGTTCCAAACAATTTTTGGTTCCTATTAATTCTGCAGGATTTTTGACACAAATAGATGAGAAATAAAGGAATGATCCTCAAATAGGCGGAATATATGGAGACATTCATTACTATCATTATATACTGAGGTACAGCTGAGTTAATCTGCTAGTGCAAGAATTAGGAAGAAGATTTCTGGAGTTGTAACAGATGTCGGTATATCTGTCACTGAAACGCATATTTGCCGTAATGACTGTGAATAAAACACCACCTTTACTGCTCCTCCAGTTTCCTAGAGAGGCCATATGTGCTGAAATTGAGGACCCATATGTTTTAAAACTGTCTGCTGATATATCTGATGAATATCTCTAAACCAGTCTGCAGCCGTACTCGATGATCCTCGCGGAGTCTGCAGCAGCTGAACCTTAATAAATTTTAGATGCAACACCGAGAGTTGAAAGAATAAACTCAAAGTAGTTGTGCCAAAGCAAAATTAATGGAGCCACATTCTCAGCTGAGTACAAAGTAATTACTGTCTTCTTTAGAAATGTTTCCCTTCGGCTGAAGGCCACATTAAAGCACAGATGGGCGATATTTCCACGCTGGTAATTGCAGACCGGCAGATTTGTGCCAAATGACTCTATTTCCCGCTTGTTTCAGGGTTTCACCTCTTTTTCATCTCATCTTCGTCGCATGAAGAAGATGTATGAATTAGAAATACAGTTTAACTCGTGATTCTCGGTAACTTTAGGCTGATATTGTGCTCAATTGGACCATTAGCAGGATCCTGGGAGCTGCAGCGGAGCCACCTGCTGCTGTCGGAGACGTGGCACAAAGATTTCTCTCCTTTGTGTTCGCTCGGTTGATATTCGATCTGTGCAGCTCGACATGCAGACACGGTGGGATTCAGCAACTGAAGATTAGAAACAGACAAAAATCAGAGATGACAATATGTTTTTTTATCACCGAGATCCTGAAACATTCGTTCTGAAACCCTTCAGCCGTGATACACAACACCAACATCACTCCACTGCGGCAAAGGTGAAACTTAATCCGATTGGAGAGATTATACAAACATAGTTTTATCCTCATCATTCCTGTCAAAGCACCACGAGGCCTGTCAGCTGACGAGCCCTCGGATGCGACGTTGATGCCTTTCATGCCGCCGTGCTGTTTGAAGCCGGGGGATAAGGTCATCCCTGCAGACGGGTGTTTGCTGTCTGTGCTGCGGTGGGCTGCGGAGTCACAAGGATCCCGGGGGGATGGGAACGTCTCCGAGGTGCATGCTCACCCTTTTGGGTTACATGAAATACTGAAGGCATGAGAGGTCCCACAGCTGTCAAATCTACCGTGATGTAAAAGAAGGAATCTTTAATGTGTCTTTGAAAGACGTTTCTCAGGCCCGACACGTCTCTAAATAAAGGAATATATCACCAATGAAAACATTACTGCTCCTTAATTAGTGGTGTGTGCTCAAAACTTTCACTGTCACTGAATGTACTTGTATAACAGCTTAATATTGGGAGCTTTGAAATGAATAAATTAGATGCCATCTGCAGTGAATTCTCCTTTTCAGCAGTAAACCCATTGTGGAAGTTAATTAAGAATCAAAACAGTAATAATTAGATAGGGAATCTAATTTCATCAGCAATGTGCCTCAGAGCTTCCTGCAGCCCCCCCGGCCTAACAGTGCATGTAAAGTGTTTCCAGCGTTCATCTAAGATGTTGCATATATTTTATCATCTCTGAAGCTTAATCTGAGAGCAGCGGATTACAGAGAGAAACAGCCTTTGGACCGGAGCTGCTGCACATGAATACATCGACTGAAGTTCTGAGGGGCTTTAACACCTGTGGGTTCCTCCAGTCTGGACCGAGGAAAGAAATAACATCCATAAATAATTACATTCAAATGATTTATTTATAGGATGCATTCATAATTATGCACATCAATAATTGAGACAGAAACTGGACCTGGAACATCATAAATAATGCCAACAGAAACAGGGTGGAAAGGAAGTTTATACCACAGGATGATAATAATACTGCATGACTGATGCATTTTACTTTGTTAAGGAGAAGCTGATGAAGTAAGTGTACAAACTGTGAACTGCATCAGCATCGCTGGTGCTTTGATCCTGTAATCAGCCTAAATGTCCCAAGTTCGCACGCTCGACAAGGAAATCTGTCACTCTTTGTCTCCTCCTGCTGCAGCTTAAGAAGCCTTTTAAAGTTAAGACACCGTTTAGTGCCAGAACGTTAAAAAAAGGGCGAGTTTGCTTTAAAAGTGCGAAAACACAAAACCTTTGCATGAATGCAGCGATCGATAAGCGGCTTAAATGTTTATTCCCGAGCTGAAACAAGTCGAGTGGCGACGCCGCCGCCGCCTTTGTTTTGACTGCAGGTGTTCATCTGAAGGAGGTTTTAAAGCTCTACTTTAGCTCTCACATGTTAAAGGTGACATGACAATTGTGCAGAGGCGCAGCAGAGGAAGCCGTCAGGTCGGTGACAGGAAGCAACAAATCCTGCAGACATGATGTCCTGTTGTCCTTAAAAACTTACACACATCTAAATCAGTGTAACATACACTGGATGTTTGTTTTGTTGCAACAATTATTGTGCAAGTTAAACCAAATTTGCACAACCAAATCTGTTATCTTTACTAAAACATCTCTGCACATTCTACTTCAACCCACCAAGCACTTCTCGACCGACACTGAGCGGCGAGGAGACGCAGAGCTGATGAACACGGCGCAGCACTCAGCAGATAAAGAGCCAGACGTCTCCCTCAAGAGACGGAGACGACGAGACCGACGCGGAGCTAAAAGTGGAGTGAATATTGGACTTGCATTCATTATTCCTGAGGACTCCGGAGCTGTTGTCGGGCGGTGATGCAGGCTGGTGATGTTCTGGACGTAAGTGGACTATTGAACGGGGGCCATGACATTCAGAGGAAACTTCCTGTTCAGCCGGTGGGACCAGCCGGAGCAGGTCAGCCGAAAACAGACACAGTGTGGGACGGGGTCAGGCAGTCATGCATATAGATACAGATGTTTAGGAAGATCCCAGTTCCTAATCGCTAAAACAAAGTGATCTGATCCCAGTGTTGCTGCCGACCTGACAGAATGTGAAGGGGGGAGAGCAGGAAGTTGGGTCAGCTGATCCCAGGTCAGTCCGGCATGAACTTGGTGTGAACTTTAAGCTGATTGGCCGGCCGCCGTCCACCTAATTGATGGAGTCCAGGGATTAGCCCTCCGGATGACCTTTGTAGTAGCGGTTAGTTGAACACATTCGTCATCTCTCAGATTGACTTATTGCAGGATGTCAGGAGACGGAAGCAGAAGCAGTCGCAGCTACTTTCCCCGGATCAGATATCGTATTATCCACTTCAGCTCCGTCACATTGCTCCGTTACAAAAAAACCAATAATGAAATATGTCTACAATTAAGTTTGAAAACTCACGAGCGGGTGATTTAACTTAGATATTGCAAAGTTCTGACAGCACAAACTAATCGGGCCGGCGGAGTTAAGTATTCATTCAGAGCGGATCCTCCGTCTCCTCGTGGTGACGGATTCATCAGTGTGACGGAAAGATTTCTTGATGAGGTTCTTATTGATTAAGAGCGGCCGTCGCCCTCCTTGGCTCCGTCTAAAAATCAGGCCCCCGCAGATTTATGTGCTTTTCACAGAGGTTTATCTTTGCCTTAATGCCTCTTTGTTCAGCGCTGTATTGGTGTTTCTGTCATGTTGTTAAAATATATAGAGCAATATCACTCGCTGGGAATGGGCTCATCCAAGTGTCAGGCCGCGCAGATCTATTGCCCAATATAGCAGGGGAGCGGAAAAAGAGAAGAAAGAGCGGTGGACTCATAAAACTCTGCTTTTATTCTGATTATTCTGACAACCAACGGCAGACTTTGTGTTAAACGTAATCCAGCTGTGCAGAAAAAAAACACTAATTCCACAGTTTTGGTGACGTCTGCACGTGTTGTTTTTTTTATTCTTGCATCGACCTGGATGATTTCCTGACGCCTCAGCTCACGATCGCATGTGAAAGCACTCAGGACGGTGATGATACGTGGACGCTGCCTGCCTGCGGTGTTTCTACAGTCTTTATGTAAATCCCTTTTTCCAGTTGCATTCAGGGACACAGCAGCTGTTCTAACCTGCAAAACGTTTCGGTCAAGCTTCTGACTCAGATACTCACACTGATTGAAACATGCTCTCTGTGATTAAAGCGTCTTTGAACCAGCTTTCCTCCAGCTGGTCTGCTTGGTCCGGCTCCACGTTGCTGCGGATCAGTAATGAGTTGTTGGTACTGACAGTCCGAGGCCTTCAGACGACCAACTCTGTCGTCACAATCTCTTTAAGACCCTTCTTCAACCCTTCTTTTCCACATGCTAGCTCACAGAATAATATAATATGATATTTTCCAACACTGAGCAGGAATGATAACTGACAAGAAGGACTGCAACGTAACTGCCCGTCAAACCCGTCAATCAAAAGGTGTTTGTTGCACCGCTGACAGGCCTCCATTGTTGTTTCCACCGCCGGCGGCCTCAAAGAGACGACCCTATGGAGAGCGACACGTGTGAAGTCCTGCTCTGAGATCTCTGGGGAGCTGACGTGCTGCAGGAAGTCAACCGTCTGCGGGGGTGTGAGCGTCGTCTAGGGTTACCACATGCTGCACATGGATGTGGATGCAGACACACGGCAGCAGACCGCCATGACCGATCGGCATCGGCTATATCGTTCTGGTGCTATACATCACATATTAAAATAATTTCATCCTCAACACGTTGGGAGATTGAACAGCACTGTGATCTGGATGGTCTGTGCTTTTGTTGATGACAAACTTTAAGTTAAAACTTGTGAGTTATAACTCTGTCGGGCGATTTAATTTATCGACGTCTTCCGAGAGTAATATGTCATTTATATTCATGTACATAGTTTATCATAATACTTGCCAAAACGCTGTAATTCATCTGCCAGTCTTAACTGTTTTTCATTCCTGGCGCCCCACAACAGCTCAGATTTCCCAGGGGAATACTTATTTTCAGCCATCATAGCGCGGGCCAGACAATGTCTGTCCTTTTCAAAGGGTATCAGGGATTGGCAGGGCCGTGATCTCCTCTATTTGCAGGTCTTTTGTGAGTCCCTGGAGGGAGCGAGGCCAGGCGAGCTCCATGGTGCCATTCTGCTCTTTCACCCAGTCAGCCTTCATTAGCCTCCAACGTAACATTCCCTTTGCCGGAGATCCAGAATTCTCGATTAAGTGATTCAGTGCACAAACACCACAATATGCGACAGAAAATGTCAGCGAGGTAGTTAAAATGTGTGAAGAATCGCAGAGCACACAGCTTTGTCTAACTTGTCCAAAGAAGTGAGCGTCACTCACACCATGGTGAAGGACAAAGCTCCGTAAACCAGATGAAGACCGTCCATTGATTACCTTAATAATGAAGCAGAGCAGATTTACTGGGCGTCGCTCACAGACGTCTCCGCAGTAATTATAACAAATGTTTAGATAGTCAAAAAGACTGACGTGAATTCTTTATCTCGACCGTAAATTACCCGGCGCACCTACAATTGAACTGTCGGACGTAAATACATCATCTCAAAGGTATAATCTCTCCGTCGCCTCGTTTATGGTCCCCTAACTCAACGCGTGACTGGCTGTGACAGCTGTTGAGAGGAACTGAGACGTCTGATGTATTGCAGTCGCGGTCGCGCCTTGAAACCATCATTTACAGACGTCACGCCGGTGCTGAGCAAGCGGGAACGAGGCGACAGGGACGGCCGACGGGCGGGAGATGATTGCTTTCAGTCGTATGTTCTGTTCTGTGAGAGTATTATATTGTCGGCTTTGTACAGACTGCACGAGGGTTCGACTGGTAGACTGTTGGTTTACTGGCGTTTGCACACGTTGACATTTCCGAAAGTCAAAACAGCGACTTGAACTCCACAAAGCCTCTTTGGAAAACTTACAAAAATATGGCCGACAAGGACGATAAACCTCATCTGGGGTTAGTCTGTTTCAGTGCAACTTGCTTTAACAAAGCGCTAGTTAAGTGCTCAATTAGGAGTTGAGCTCATGTCAGTGAGTAAAAAGAGCAAAAAGAGATGGAACACATCGACTAAAACTTTGTTAGAATTTGTCCTCCAGCATGAATATTCGTATTATTCATGCTGCAGGTAGATTGTGTTTGTGGCTGCAGCTGACAGTGAGAGACTTCACATCAAGTGAGTGTAGGAACATTGCAACACAATGGAGGGTCGAGCCTGCACTTCTCAAGTGGTTATGTTTTGTTATGGGGCTTGTCATTTTTTGGGAAAGAGAGAGAGAGGGGGGGTGAGGTGAAGCGAATTACTGGGCTGCACACAGCAGTAAGATTCGACACAATTCAAACAGTAAAGGGAATATGAATCAATACGTGGTGGTCGGGGTTGATTATGTGGAGGGCGGCCGCAGATAAATCAATGAGTGGGAAACCCTGCGCGGCAGCGTGAATAAAAACTGACCTTCCATCATGTTGATTACCGTCTCGCTCGCTCCTGTTGACTGTTTTTTCCTTCCCCGTCTGCCCCAGTCATGTGATAGATAGTGAAATTTGGACATGAGTCAATTTAAATTTTTAAGCCCTGGAACCTTACTGACCCCCCCGAGGCTTCATAGCCCCATGAAGTCTGAGCCTCCTCTTTAAATACAGAGGTTCATTCCTTTGAAAATTGAAGAGAGTTTAATTGAGGTGCCTTTGAGCTGTGAAGAACTTTAGAAGAAAGTGCAGCAGACCTTCGATATGTGATGCTGCACACAGAGCAAACGGCCTCGTGCTCCATCAGAGGGATCATGTTCCTCCAGCACGCGACCTCCTGCTCACCGTGGAACCATTGAAAACAAGTAGGTGGACAATTAATACGCTTCAAATATCATTTAGCCTTGGAAGGACTCATTGAGCATTGCAAGTACTCTACGAGGCATCGCGTGCCTGCAGTTAGACACTCGGATCGATACAGTCGATGCGATGCATCAATAGTTTGTGCTAATTCAGCACAGAAGCAGGTGATCAGTCATACTGATGGAACAGGACCTCTGGACCTTAAATCCAACCAGGAGAGAAGATAACTGTCCGTACTCTGTGATGTCACAGGCGTCTCTTCGGTTAGAGCACCATTTTTGTTTTGCAGCAGGAAGTCCATATTTGGACGTAAAGGTGGAGCCAGAGAGGAGCAGTGACGGTGGTCCGCTGCCGTCTATGTTGATTGACGTTGACTGCAGAGCCGTGAGAGCAGGGGTTTCATTTGTTGGACTAAATTGTGGAAAAATACTTCCAGAACCTCACTGGAATATTTCCCCATTGTTTCACCACCATTAGCAGATCATCCACAGTTCAACAGCAAGTCGTTGAACCATCGGAACTGAAGTGTGTTATTATCTTTCCATCAGATTTCAAGAGGGCTAGAGATTAATAATGAAAACACAACCTCGGCTGTGTGTGTGTGTGTGTGTGTGTGTGTGTTATGATAAACATTGAAACATTTATGTGTCTTTGCACTGATTGCAGCCGCCGGGCTTCAGATGTATCATTCATCAATTGATTTCACAAATCGCTGCAACGAAAAGAAAATCGGTCGGAACGTAGTTTGAATTATTCCGTAATCTTCATCCGCTCGCCCTGCTAATATTATCTTAGCATAAAACGATCAGGAGAACTTTAGACGAGGAGTAAAAGTTATGTCGTCATCCTGGATGAATTGTATTACAGTTATAGAAGCAGCCGGTGGATATAAATAATCTGGTGGGTGTATCGGCTTCGCTGTAATTCACAAGTTGGGGACGTATTTTCATGGTTTGACTGGAAGGAGATCCATCGACACACACACACACACACACACACACACACACACACGAGGAAACACACCACCGGACACACAGACTCAACCCCCTCTCCGAGAGGCCTCCACCGGGGAAAAGAAATCACATTCAATACTAATCAAATGAATCAGTTTAAGTGCGTTTCTGCCCTCCTATTTATCAGCAGGGCCTGTCCAAGCAGCAGCTGATAATGCTGTGCGATGCATATCGAGGGAAGAGGCTAACACGGACACATTGTGGGCGCCCATTTCACGCCTGCCCAGTTCAGGGGCTAATGAGTGCAGTTAGAATCTCCGAGTGGGCTCGCAGAGTAATCGAACATCATTAATTCCAATGAGATTCATTTTGTAACCAAATCACTGATCAAAGTCCATTTGAGGACGCTGTAATGGCTCCGGACGCCTTGACGACGGCCCCGGTAGAATCACGCAGATCCCATAAGGTCCCCGTTGATTAGAGCGATGTGAATGAAATGATTCGATATCATCCTGCGTTAGTGAGTCACATGATCCCTCACGCTCTCGGAGTTGCTGAACAACTTTGATTTCACGTCCGTTGTTTGGAAGGCCGTGCAGGAATGCTGACTCTGCGTTTCCACTCGTGCTTACGAGTGGGCGACCTCGACGCAGACATTGGAATGGTAAAAGTTTATTGCACAGGGGTGGTAATCCACTTCTTATTTAGTGATGAGGAGTTATTGCTCAACAGGCTGGAGAGGGTGTTGCTTTGAAAGGAAATGTTGGATGGAATGATGACGAATGAGTTGGAGGTGAATTGGAAATGTAGTTGTTAGTCGGTAGGAGAACCAGGAAGACATCCTGGTGGGCCAGTCACCCTGTGGACCACTTGAGCAGCCAGAAATTGTGTGGTAAGTTTGTAGAAAATACATACATGCAACAGAAACTGTGTTTTTCCTCCCTCAAACTCTTGTGTGTGTTTGTGTGAGCGTCTAATGTCAAAGAGGACTTGCAGCATTTAGCAGGCGAAATAATTACAGTGCCCACACGAATCCCCTTTTTAGCTGCTGCAACACATTCACAAACCTTCGTCTCCGAGTGTGAGGAACACACGGCCGAGCAGACACAACTACATTCATGACAATGATAATACAAGCCAGAGAACATGCATTCGCAAATTCCCCGAGATTAATTCCACAACCGTGCGGCCTCATGACGTCCTGTGGGTTTCGTACAATGGTTGCATGTGTTTGTCTCAACCCGCCAAGGCCCTCATGCATTTTTCAAGTGCATCGGTGTGTGTGCATGTCCTGTTGGCTGCTTAAGATGACAGAGATGGCACAGTGCCCGAGGACCCTGCGCTGCATTCCGATGGCCATTAATTGAGTACCTGCCCATCATCCCGCGCCTGATTGATGACATAATTAGAGACGGGCTGTTTGATGGAGATGCCTGGCAAACTCCTCTGTCTGCTGGCCTTTGTGTGGATGTGAGGCCCAGGTCCTTGGAGATTCGGTCTGTCACTAACCTTGCCTTCGCATGCGGAGGAGTATGCATTCATACTTGCGTGTGTGTGTGTGTGTGTTTGTGTGTGTGTGTGTGCATGTGTGGATAGCGCTCTCCGGTCCTCCTCGCCTTAACAATGAGCACAGCTTCAAGCTTGGGGAAGCTGATTAAATTAAAGTGCCTCACAGGCAATCATGCCAAGGTCAAAGAGATGCTGTGCAAACTGCTTTTGGCACCAACTTTCCTCGGTGTGTGGAGACGCTTATCAGCAGATGTGTGGGGTTTAGGCTCCGGAGTAGCTGAGCAGTCGTGGAACAAGGAAAATTGAATTGTCACTGTTGATTTTGTTGCTTACATGTCAGGGAGGAAATTAACTTTCAACAATAGCACAGTATCATTCGTTTGTTCTCTTCTCTTTTATCCTCATGTTCCCCCACGGCCGTACACACAGCTAGTAAATACAGGTCACACTTTTTGCCCTCTTGCTGTATACTTATAATTACTTATTATTAATTCATTTGTTTATTAGCTGGAGAAAAAATAAGGATAGTGGAGACTTGCAATACTGAGAGAATTGTAAAGCTTTATTGGCCCAAGAAATCAGGTCAAGTCAATTCTATTTATTCAGCATGTGGATCACAAATTACAACGCTTCAATGGGCTTTACATTCTGTACATTGTTCAACAACATCTGTCCTTAGACCTTAAATCCTTGTAAGAAACAACTGGTTCTACCAGAGGCCGTGTCAAAGTGTGTGCATGGCTGAATGAGACAACGTTGTGCAGCGCTACGATCACCATGACGGTAGAAGGAAGCTGTAAAAGAAAAAAAACATGCACAAATCTTAAGAGGAAAATAATGGAAGAAACCTCAGGAAGAACCACAGACGATGGTTCCCTCTCCAAGGGCAGACGGACCAGCAGTACATGTCTCATGCACAGACCATTAACAACACCAAAGTACTTCATTTATATTTTAAACGGGCCCATTCGATGTCTAAAGTTTGTGTAATAAACTGCCAAAGATCAAATAAGTAGGGGAACATATGTGAAAGTAATGTCCTTGAGCTCGGCCTTAAATCTCGTTTTAATGATACCCTTCCAAACGCTTTACTTCCTTATATGGTCGTTGCTCCAGACACAGTGGGAACACTTCTAATTCTCACCATTATCTGTCGCTGTTCGGGTCTGGATGTTATTTTTGAGGTTCTAGAAATATGTTTTCAATCACGTCTTAATAAACAGTAAAACCGTACAACCAATTAAATCCCTTTCTGGCAAGTCAATTGACGGCTTATCGTCATGGAGTGTAAAACTGTCTAATTAACAGGAAATAAATGAATAGTCACGATACCGCAAACAATAAATATCCTTTTTAATTTGGTGTCTGATGGATTCAGTTTGCATAATTTAGACATGTTACAGCTGTCCCTGTACAGCGGGATGGTTGTAAAAGCATTGATATGGATAACATGAAAATACCAGGAGGAATTAGAGCCGTGCTTTGTCTCTCTAAATAAGTGACTTTGATGGAAAACAGACGGATAAACGTAAAGTTGGAAGCAAAACTTTTCGAAAACGATCCAGATTGAATACATGAATACAATCGGTGTAATAGAGTGTGTCAGTATTTGCCCTCTGTACATCAAGAAGTACTTCGAGGAGCTGAATGTGACCGCCAGAGTTCAGTCAAAAACGTGATAAGTGATTTTAAATTGCGTGCACCCATCTGGATAGTCAATTTACCTAATTGCCTGAATCTTCAGCATTCCAAAACAAATCCAACAACACGCAGGGAAACTGAGAATCATGGGAAGAATACGGCACGATTCCTGAGAACCTCTGGTTGCAGGGAGGTCGGTCAGACGGAGGAAATAATACGGCGAGGCAGTAAATCTGCTAAAGGAGGTCGCTCACAGTAGGTGTCTGTGAGACAGCAGGAGTCTGTGAGAGAGGCAGAAATAGGCCACCGAAGGGAAGGCGACATCTCCGAAAAAGCAGCCGTATATAGGATCCATGATGAGATGTGTAACTGCATGTAAACATATTTATCTGGTTGCAGCTTTTAAAGTGGCCATTGGAAGACTGTGGGAAAATGTGTACAAGACAGATTTGACTGGTCATATGAGACAAAAATGTTGGTCATCCTGCTGGTTTGTCTGCTATAAACCAACAAGATGCATCAGCCAAGACACAACATGCCGGAGACGCGGCATTGTGATGTGGGGATGGTTCTCGGCAGCGGTCCTGGGAGGCTTTTGGGATTAGAGAGTCTAATTAATTCAACAAAATCAAGTCGGGCAAGTCTGCACTCCAGAGCTTAATGTGGAGGTAAACATGAATCCAAAGCCACGCAGGAACGGCTTCCAGACCTCAATCCAACCCAGAATATACATCAGAACAAGACAAATGCTGTTCGCATTCGTGCACCTCGTGCAACCAGACAAAAGGCTCGAGCAGTTTGGCAAAGACAAAAAAGAAGCAGACCTGCAGTGTCCAGACATGCAAACTAGGGCAGACCAACCCACCCACACTGGAGTCTGCAGCGGCTGCCAAAGGTGTCTCTGCTGAATATTGATTTTAAATGGGCGAACTTTGCACACAAAACAAAAAAAGTTATGTTCTTTCCCGTCGAGATTTATTTTACTTTCATCAAGAAAAGCTGAATAAACACGGTGTGACTCAACGTTGTAACATAAAACAGGTTCTGCATATACAGTTACTGCTTATCCAAAAGTAAGACATTTAATAACACTTGAATCATTCCTTCCACACCGGTAACAAGACCCCGAAGAGTTAATGTCACTTTAATACCGAGCAGCCTCGTGCGTTCGCAGGATAACTTAATTGTAAAGCGCCGGGGTTCGGTTTGTTTACTTGTTCACAGACATAAATATTATCACTCAGCGATCGAGGAACAAGAGAGACAAGCATGATCTGACGCACGGAATCAAGCGGAAGATGGAGCTGATACCCAATCAGCAGCTGCTTATATTCCTCAGTGATTTCCAGGGACGTCTCTGGCTCATGACTTATGCCTTCGCATCCCGTGGAGATGTCCGGATCTGCGGGCCAAGCTTGAACGCTATCAGATGGTCGTGTCTGAACACCAGTGGCGTCTGAAACATATGCTTAATTGGCAGTTTGAGCCGCTGCTCTGCTGTCTGTGTTCCAAGTCATTAACATGTAATGTGCACTCCGGACCCGGGGCTCATAAGAACCATTCCTAACCACCATAACATTTAAACAGCTTTGAGCCACACTTTCCCAGCTGTGAGACAAAGGGCCTCTGCTTTTGTCTCGGGTGGACTCCTCTCTGGTTTTGCTGTATGAACTGTCACCACCTCTCCCTTTTCTCACCACCCTCTCCTGGGATCGCACTCTTGTTCAGGCTGCGGCTGGCTTTCGTCTCCGCTGCTCAAAGCAAGGCGAAGAGGCGTAGAGGAAGGAACACGAGCGGGATGGTGAGAGTTGTTAACAGCTTGTTTAACATGTCTGCTTAATTCAACAAAGCTTTCACCTCTTAGCTGATCTCAAATGCAACATTCATCTAATGCCGATGCACTCTGGTTTTATGGGCCAAATATAGAAAATCAATTCATAATGTCTCGCTTTTCCATGCCCTCAGTGAATGTGTGGGACTCTAATGAGCCCCCAATTTACATGGAGATATTTGTTTGGGAATGCAAAAATATGTTCTTTCAGCAGGAAGACATGAAAATGGAAAAGAGGGACGCTTCCATATTCAACAGGCACAAATAGTCATGAGTCATTTTTCATATGTTGTCATCAGGTAGTGTAAACTGCAATAACATAATATACACTCAGATTCATCATTTTCCAGCAATGAATATAGTTACCACACACGTACATGAGCATATTCCTGCTGTTTTAGATTCTGTTTATATTGTGTGAGCAGTTTGGACCTCGTTAGAAAGT
This sequence comes from Macroramphosus scolopax, assembly GCA_901007825.1. NCBI lineage: Eukaryota > Metazoa > Chordata > Actinopteri > Syngnathiformes > Centriscidae > Macroramphosus > Macroramphosus scolopax. The sequence continues at coordinate 60,357 of CAAKHC010010771.1, forward strand.
AAAAGTGCATTTGGGGAGATTAGATCAGGCCAATACCCCTCCCATTGAATAATATTAAATCAACAACTTAAACATCATTTAAATGCAGAATATATTGAGAATGCTTGTAATCATTAAAGGTCCAGTGCGTAGGATTTAGTGAGGATTGCAACCCTTCACCTCCCCCCTGCCTCAGGTAAAATTACAGTATCTACATTGTTTTTTTTCGCAGACTTCTCATAACTCTAAATTGTTAGCCGGCACCAGCAACCACATATTTAGAATCATAAAAAAAGCAGCCTACGGCGTTGGGAAGTCTCTTTGTTTGCATACAATTGCTCAAACACTGTTTAGGAAATGGGAAAATTAAATTTCCAGACTCACCCGATTGAAGTCCCCAGAGATCATGAAGCGGGATGCAGTCGGGAGTGACTCAGTAACAGAGTGGATTATTTCACACATGGTTACCATTAAGTAATCAACCGGTGAATATTCACCCTTCTCGTCAGGAATATAGGAGAGGAGCCGGGGCTTACCTCAACGTAGTTACACCGTCTCTTTCTGACATTTTTTCCTTCATTAACCATGACTGAAATCACGATACCGCTGCTGTGGTACTTGTGGAACCTGCAGATATGCTGGAAAACCAAACGACGGCATGTCTGGGTCCATGACATCTAGCGGAGACGCAAAAAGCCCACTTCCCTCCAGGGAACTGCGTATGGATAACTACAGCTTCCACGTTAGATTGTACTGCAATAAACAGATAGATTACAAGTGTGATAGGTGACGTAGGGAAACAAGGAGAAACAAACTAAAATACAAACGTACCGGAGTGTCCTTCTGGGCTACTGTAGCTTGATGGAAAAGGCCCAGCTTAGCTAACACAATAAGTGATGCATGTCCTCACTAATTAATTAATAGCAATGAATAATATTAATATTGTCAAACGATCCCTCCAAGTACCAATAAGACACATAATAATGCTACATCGAGACTGAGGTCGGCTGCACCAACACATTTGCAAAATAAGATTGATTAAATAAATTAAAGTCAAACTCAAATTTGAACAATACTACATTTTTCTGTACACATTTTAGTGCGTAAAATTACATATTATTTTACTGTTTTTACTAGTAAAAAAGTGTCAACATGTCATGCTAGCCTCGTAGCCACGTAGCTAACATTGATGCAGAATGTCCTCACCCTGTTTCGACAAATTGTGTATGTCGTTGTGTGAACTAAAAACAAGGCTGACTTCCCGCTCAGAATGTTCAAGTTAGTTTCTGAAAGATTTCAGCTTTGTTTCACCGTGTTTTAATGCTAAAGATAGTTAGCTTTACTTGTAAAGCGGAGGCTAGTTAGCCTATTTTTCTAATGCTAGTGACACTTCCAAGTTATTTATTCAACGTCACACCAGCTTCATTAACAGTTCTAACTGTGATAAATGAGATGAGATTCAAAAGTCACAGCTATGAGGAGACACCTTAACATCTAAACTGTGTACGTTACATTACTCATGTAACAGCACAGAAGTGTACGTAGCTTACGTTACAGTACAGAGTACAACTGTACAACTACTCTCTAATAAAGCTGGTTTAACTAGCTAGTTAAACACCTGAATCTGTGTGACTGTAATGAAGTGATATTTTGATTTGTTTTGACGACCGAACGACACGGATACTGAACCACTCAAATTAGCAATGAGCATAAAATAACATTATGGCCACAGGAGAACATTAAAGTCGTGGGTACTATCACTGCAAAACATAACAAAACCAAACATGTCTTCTTTCTTACAAGTTCAGAAAAGTCCAAACATATGTAAAATATAGGTATATATAAATATTTGCTAGGAAAACGGAACTATAGAGCTGCACCGCTACGTTAGCAGTCAAGGAGCATATTCTAGCTAAACCATTGCTGCATGTCAGTCAGCCCTCTGTTGTCCTCTGTTAGCCTTCCATTTGAATATAATTGTTGTTATTAAATCTGATCCAATACATAAAAAATATTATCGTATAAAAATACACAACAACAAAATCAATCCCAGACTTTAAATGGCACAGGACATTGATTTTCTGCTGTTTGATCAGAGGCAGATGTTTTTTAGGCACAAACACATATCAAATGGAGAAATATGTTTTCCTCATAAACGCCTGCATCTGCCAATAAAGGAGGCCTTGACTCGGGACACTTCACTCACAGCCACTGAAACAATGGAATAATGATAAAACGAGAGCCCACAGACGACCTGAACATCCATCGCCTGACAGCGGACCTCCGTGTCTATTGTCAAGGATACTCGTAACTCCTGTTTAGAAACATGACCCTCAGTCAGGAAGTCAGTGTCATAAATATCCTCAGGGTCTTTATACGGGATGAATTGTTTCAGCTGACACGCCAGAAGAATAATCAACATGATTTGATGTGTTAATTTGAAAGCAAAAGCACAGAAACAACTGAATAAAAAAAGGCTAAAAAATGATTTTCTCCCTCCTCTTTTCTCTTATTAAGGTGCTTCGGTTTCATCACAGACCTAATGAGCTCTACGAGGAATCCACATTCTGGTTACAATTTATTGATAAACTCTACATCTGAGGCCTTGAACACGCTAAACTTATGTCTCACAGAAACCGGAAAAAAAAAAAAAGGAAAATGTTCAGACTTTCCTTCTGGTCACCTCCAGAAAGCTGTGAACCTTTTGCCTTCACTATTCATCACCGTCTTCATTCATTACAGGTCTTACCAGACGGTGAATCGTGCTCAAGGTCACAGCTGCTCTGTCCCACCTGGAATTGTGACTCCTTTGACCCACTGGCCCGACATATGGAGGCGTGACCATGCTCCACGAGGTCCAGGGGAGAGAGTTTAACTTTAATCTGGCCGGCTACTGTGTAATTTACTCAAGTTTCCCTGACAGGTGTTGTTTTAATTATTGAAAAAGCTCCTATTTAGCCATGAAGGACTCTCAACTCTTGGAAGTCACAACCGAAGAATCCACAGCAAACACCACGTTGTTTCTGCCGTCGTCTCTCTGTGCATTTATTAAGCGCATCATCTTGCCTTTCTGCAAGATTTAATACATTCCTGAAAATTCAGGACGCTGTTGGTATAAGCACAAATCCTATCAATCAAGGCACCCAGGCGCAGAGGAAGTGTTGTTTAGATCCGTGCCAATTATACCCTCTATACCGATGTGTTTGGAGGAATCACCGATCCCATGATAACAGCCTCGCCGAGGATCTCGCGCCCGCACTCGGCGCTCGATGGAGAAATTCACCAATTAGCATACAAATAAGCACAAGTTTCGCTCTGTGTAGATGAATGTAAACAGCAAAAGAGGAAACCTACACCACCACAGAAAATGTGCTGGAGACGGAGAGCATGTACACCTCGTTAGTCTGAAAAAACAAGCCGGAGTGCTTGGAGGACTTGATTGTTTGTACGACTGAGTCACTGATTTGTGCAGGCACATATTTACCTTCTGTCCAGGCAGTGTTTTACAAACAGGTGGAATAATGATGCCATATCACACTGAAACATCCATGTACTTCATAAATATCATTAATACTAACAAGCTCCACTTCCTGCTTTAAGGAATGGAATAAGAATATTTATTCAAATTCTATACTGCAGGATTTTTAAGTACTTGTACTTAACTTGAGTATCACTGTTTTATTGTACTTTAAACTTATATTACTCTAAATTCTATTAAAAAAGTATTGTGCTTTCTATTGAAAAATATATGTATCTAACATCTGCAGACTGCAGGTTGCATTTCAATTACAACCTAATAAAACATTAATTTATGCACATTAATTGATAAACATATAAAGCAGTTAAAATTAATGAAATATGGTAGAATTGAATCAGTATTAACAGGCTTAACGAGCATAAGAAGTACTTTTACTCTGCATTTAATGTGTTTAATATCAGTGTATTGCAGTGCATGTAAACATGGACATTACATGCTTTTACGTTGTGCTATTACATTTAACCTAAGCACCAGATGCCGTGCTCGCTAGTGTCTCACTGCCCTGGAAGTCTGCTGTCAGTGCATTTCACGCTGCATGGAGCGGAGAGTGTGACGGTAACACAAGGACAGCAGCATCATACAAACCTTGATGAATGTATGTACCTTCCTGGTCTACGGAAAAAAAAAGAAGCACAAGGTTGTTTGTCAATCAAGTGGAGACAAGCACTTAAGATACAGCGAGCGGACGCAGGAATGTGCAGTCTGATGTAACCCAGGACGAGTGAAACACGCCGTTATGAAGCCGGAGAGGAGGGTGATTCACTTTTATGATACGTTTATGGGAAATGGGTATTGTTGCTTTATTGGATTGCACCGTATTAGAAGCAATAATTTAAAAAAAAACCTTTTAAATTAATAGATACACCTTAGAATATAACACCACCACCACTGACTGCAACCTTGAAAATACCAACATGTTTAATCAGTGTGTCTCCGACATGCTGTTAAACCGACTGAGCATCCACAATGGAAGTGTTGTTTTATGTGTTGTGTCACCTGCACACGTCTGCAGGTCTACAGGAAGCAAGCAGCAGTTTTTAGTTATAAACAGTTTGCACTAAAGTGCTGGTCATGTGGCGAGTCACCTTTCATAGAAGTTGTAAAAGAGATGAAAATTTATGTCATTTGTAAAGAAACGTGATGTGCTTCCCTTCTTCTGGAATCAGATCTCCTTGCAGCCACTGTGCAGAAAAATATCTTACTTATCGCTATCGCGCCGAGGGATGTTTTCTCAGGCAGCAATGTGTTGCATTTGATCCTCACGTTGGTAATCCAATATTGGGAGAAGAAATTTAATTTGCATCTAAAACAGTCGGCTAAGTTGTTCAATGTTTAAATACTGTCAGAGGAGCCTGTTGCCGTGTTTCTGGTCTCTTTCAACTCAAATTGCACCAAATAGAGTAAAAGGAAACAGCAGGGCTCGAGAGAGGGAAGCGAACCCTCCTACCTGCTCGGGAATATTTCTCATTTACTTCCACATGTGTTGCGTTGGATGTAATTTCAGAGCGAGATGATGCGAAATTGATTTAGTCAGCTTTTACTGCGTGTTCACGGCGATCGCTGTTGGCAGCGAACGGGCAGAAATCCAGTGACCCCGTCCTGACACGGATTAGCTTGACGTGCTGTGATAGAGGAGGAGACCTCACCTGCATTCAGTCTTTAATTAAAGGCTTCTAAGGGCAATGTGAGATGTGAATAAAAACAAAGTGAAGCTTGAAAGCAGCCGGTTCAATATCAGGTCCAGCAGATGTCGATGTTTGCAGTACCTGGAATACGATTGCTTAAAAACTGCACCCTTTAATGAGTTTTTCTTCCATATTGAGGCTGATTAGAGGACGCTTAAACGAGGATCACAAAGTGAAGGTTGTACCGAGCAGAAATCCAATGTTCTGCTGGAACCTTAAAGATAAAACTACTTTGAGCTAACACCTGTTCACCGAACAATTCAAAAGCAAAACGCCAGATGGAAGATGACACCGCGCCGACTTTCTTATAAATGAATATATTCATGAAAGTGTGGACGGAGATTACGCTGGGAACATTGCAATGGTGCTGTTTTCCAGTGTTGTGACAATTAGCGTCAGCGGTTGTGGTTGCGGCGCTTCACAGTTTCAGTCTTATCGAGAATAATACGAGTCTGCAGTTTACACACGGCTGAATGAAGGAGATATGAAATGGATATAAACACTAACCATCTTCTGACAGTTGAAAAGAGGTTGAAACATCTGACTTAACATTATAAAATGCTGTTTAATTAAGATGTAACCTAGGCAGAATACAAACACAATATAATTTTTCTGGCTAATTTAAATACAAACACTTTTTCCATGTATGGATTTTTTTATTTCTGAGGATTATCAGGAAGATTTAATTTGGCTCCCCTCGCTGGGAGCTGTTGATTGGTCGGCCGCACGTTCTCTGATTGCTTGTACAAATTACCAGAGTCAAAACATTTCTTTCATGTTTAATTGGTGGAAAACCAGACGAAGCCCCACTCAGAAACTAGCCAGGAGCTACGCTACCAAAAAAAAAAAAAGAAGTTACTCACACAAGTAACTGGATCCTAATGAGTGCTCAGGGGTGAGATCACACACTCGCTGCATTTTTCATGGAACTTATTTCACAACACACAAGGAGAGCGGAATAGCAAAGCAGATGATTTAAGAGCCGAGTCTCTTTTCTTTTCGCCCACTTGGCCATCCCCAAAAGACTCCAGACACAAATCATATTTTGACATTATGGGATTTGGGGAGGAATACAAATCTTTCTGCTTCAGTGACCCAGGCGCTCATGTTGAAGCTGAATCAATGCGGCTGTATGAATTAAGAATCAGCTATTGTGGGTTTAAGCGAGCTACGAGTTTGGATGAAATAAAAGTTTATGATAGAAAACAGGGATGTGGAGAGAAAAACTCTGGGGTTTAGTTTTCTTACATGTAGGATGAGAGGGTATCCTGGATTTTCCCCGGCTGTATGCTAAGCTGTGGCGGCTAAGCTACATGTATCAGGCTTCCGCCTTAGGAATAAGAGGATAACTTGGCATGGTGTGGTACAGCGCAAATCTGTGACCCAGAACCGCTGCTGTCTGACCCCAAATAGATTCAGCCGGGCTTATTACACCAGCGCAAATCCCATGTCAAAGACCAAAAAATACGGGATCGCCCCCTCGGACTGCAGCGGAGTGTAAACTTTCATTCAGATACAGGGAGTGTTTTTTTCTAAAATAAAAAAGGAGTAATCGCTCAAATCCAATGGCTCTTTTATTGTCAAAAAGCTTCACTTAAGTATTTACAGTTTGTGCAAAAACATTTAAAGGTTTCAGGGACTTTACATTGTAAGTTCAACCTCAAGGCACATACATGGAACAACATCAACATTTCATCATGAGAACAGAAATTTAACTTTGGTTCCTATGAAACATCTTAGAGTGGGTGGCTAACGTAACACTGCGGTGTCTTAATGAGAAGCCAGGATGGCAGAAGTATCCCAACATAGCCATTTTACATGCGCTGTTTATTTGCAGCCTGTGTTTCTCTAGACCTTCTGTATCTCAACCACCGCTGGGCGATTTGCTTTTTGAAAAATACTTTAAAGTCCAAAAACGGAAGAAAATGAAAGGTTATGAAAGCTAAATACCTAAATACAGTACATGCAAAAAATCCTTGGATGAATGTTACTGGCTAATAGATATTTGCAGTGATGGATTTGCCTACAGGAAGAAAAAGAGGTTGAAAAAAAAAAAAGATGGATTAAAAACGTACTCGCCTTCAACCGATCGATGAGCTTTAAGGAAAATAACAGAACAAACTGAATCCTGGGCGTCTTCCTCGGTCTGTAATACATTTGGTGTAATTCCACTGATCACAGCATTCTGTTACCAAGCAAGTAGAAAATGAAGAGTAATGTCGCAGCAAAACACCCAGCAAAGCTCCGTCCCAGCCTGGTGGAATCATTAGCCGTGCCTCGCACCGCTGAAGGTCTGGCACTACGGATGAACAGCGTCGCGTCAGCTACTGTTTACTGTAGTTTTGCATGTTAAGCACTATTATTGTTGCCACCGCGGTTGCAGAAATGTGCTTTCATTCTTGTCGCCGTCTCTTTATGTCTCCTCTCTTCTTCCTCCCGCCTAGCTCGCTCTAGCTAATCATTCAGTCCTGCATAAAAAGGTAAGGCAAATATACGTCTCTGTTACACATTCACTGACAGCAGAGATACTATATGTTGCAATATGTGACTTAGAATAGGGATTTCATCTGCAACAAAAAACAAACGGAGATATCAGGGTGTAAATGTTTCCGCGTGGGACGATGTGCAGCTGGTGCAGCATGTAGAGAACCGCACATGACGAGCCGTCGGTCGGACGCTCGGCCGGATGAGCTTCGTGATTGTTAGGAAGGGCAGGTCGAAGCGGGGTCGGGGCAATCTGGTGCGTCTCGAGTCGACTGTGTGTGCCGGGTGTGCTGATATGTGGATATTAGTAGAAAAAGACTAAAATGAAAAGTAGTGATGCTTTGATAACCACAGAAGATCTCAGTACTAATGAACCCAGTCATGTAATGAGTCTGGAAGTCTTGTTTTTGCTGAAATTCTTTGTACGTCAGGGGAGTGAATACATCATTATATTTTAATTAAGTACAAATTAATTCATTTAAAGATTTAGTTTTTTCACTCGGAGGGGCAGTTTGACATTTGTTTTACTTGCTTCCTCAATAAACTCTGAGAAGAGTGATACCACTCTCATGTTAGCAGATGGTTAGCTTAGCTTAGCTTAGCTTAGCATGTGGGTGGGAAACAGCAAGCCTGGTTCTGGCTAAATGTAATAGAGGCTAAGTGGGTCCCTTTAGCTTCATATTCAGCATGCAAACATGAGAGTGGCATCAATCATACGTTCAAAACATTTGAACCATTACCATCCTTAATAGTTTTATTGATAACATAGATTCAGTCTCATCGAGATGCCGATAATTGCTGTCGTCTAACGAGACAAATAGCCCAGAGTTCTCACTAAAAACAAGGTTTTAAAAGGTAATGCACGCTACGTGACATCTTTAAAGAGATTTCATACATTCATTGTGTTGGTCAATGTTGACACAGACGTTCAACAACGGGGCCGTTAAACTAAAGTAGTCTGAAGCTATTGCTGGAATAACAGTAAGTGCCGCTACTTTGAGATACTCTGACTCCAGGAGTAAAATCCTCTCGGAGATAATCTCAAACCCTCTGGAATAATTAGAGTACAAGCCCTTAAAAAATGATTTTACTTTACATGTCCGGCCTAATTTGGTTGACTTTCTTCCCGTGTGTGTTCAAGCAGACAAAATCTGTGAGCCTCGCAAAGGGTTAACACACTCTCTCCCAGCGTGAGCTTGATGCAGCCAAGTGAAAATAAGGTCTACATATTTTCTCCCTTTTTTGGTCGAGGATTATGAGGAGAGGGGACGGGGGAGCAGAGTGGTCCACGGTGGGAACCTTTTAAGCTTGACCCCTCAAAATAAAATCTTGTCAAATCAAATAAAGTCTTCTTAAGAAGTGCATAATGAAGACCTCTCCCTGGCACCTCTCATGCAAGGAGCTGCCACCGCAGTCCGCGAGCTGAAGGGCAGGAAAAACTGCTTTAATTGAGTCCATGCAGGGATCAGAGATGTCGGGACAGACATGGAGGCAGAAGAGGCCCAGAGAAGGAGGATCGTCATTTTCGGGAAAATACAGTGATGTGGTTAAGTGAGCAGGTGCATTGTTCAAATGATTAAGCCATGAAGAAAAAATAAATCTCATAAACACAAAGGGATAAATGATGAGAGGCTAGACGAGCCGCTCAGTCACAACCGCTCGGTGCACTGTGGAGGATCATGGGCGGAGTGCGATCTTTTTTGTTGTAATTTACTAATTAATCAAAAAGTCTAATGAACGCCGGGATGAGGTTGAAATAAGTGGGTGGATAATTAGCGTGCGCCTTTGAAATATTCCACACACACACACACATGCGGAGGAACAACGGCCTCTTCACCATAATGGACCACAATGGTGAAAATCCATATCATTTAGCCACCAAGCACAGAAAACACTGTTAGTTTTAAATGATTCCACATCGTTAAGTATCTCGATGAGCAATTATACTCGAAACAATGCTGTTTGAGCGTGAGTAATACCATCTGGGTAATGCACTCTGAGGGAGCGGTGAAGGTAAAGTGATCTATGCGGCTTGCTTTCTTTCTGTCTGTCTGTCTGATGCCCTCTGTTCCTCTGTCCGACACACAACACTGAGGAAAGCTGCCCCCTTGTGGCCTCACTCGCTAAAAACAGGGAAAAAACTGAAGGGAAAAAAGAAGCAGAGCGAATTAGGGGATTTTCTTTCTCAGCACATTCATGCACCTCATCAAGGAGAATATTCTTTTGTTGCTTTCCGTGTGTTAATAGTTCCACCAGCACATGTTGCCCCCGATTAAAACACACGCTCAGAATGCCACATCCTGTTTCAGAGTTTCCCAAAAGCGTCTTTCGACTAAGCCCACCTTTGTTCAACTATAAACTGATAGAACAAATATGCTTTTAGTGTTAAGGCACATTTGGGATATCTCTTTCCAGGTTTTTTTTCTCCCTACACACCCTTCCAGAATCCCTTACATGTGAGTACAACCTCTGCTCATTTCCTGCCTTGCTTCCATTATAAGAAAGTGCACTTCAGTTCTTTTCTACAGCATGTCCACCACTGAACCAGCGCTACGTTTCCACAGTGCCCTAATCAGCAGTGTTTCTTATTCCCTCTGTGCTCTGTCGTCTTAACCGCTGCTCTAGTGTACCGGGGAGGATTTTTCCTGCGTTTCAAAGCGCAAAAAAAGGCCATATTTTGCTTCTGTGGTTAGCAAAGGATCGCAGCCCTCAAAAGTGCCCAACATTTCCAAGGCTGACAAGCGTCGTCAGGAGCTACACCCAGGGTGCCGTGATTGTACAAATCCATGTTCATGTACAGTACTGACCATTAAAACAACTTTCAAAACTCTGCTGGTTATAAAAAGAACAGAAACACTTGTATATCTTTTTCTAAGAATAAAAAAGATAGCAGAGAATCCCACATTATTATCCACAGTATAAATTACATCATAGACAGAACTTGGAAATATATATAGTACAGCTATATTTCACTAGAATTTTTTAATGTTTTTTTGTCGTTTACACAAAGAGTGTGTGTGTGTGTGTGCGTGTGTATTATATGTGTGTATTTTTAAGTGTTTCTGGTTTGTATGTGTGTGTGGATGCCACTGTACTATTTGCTGCTGCATCACGTGTGGCAGAACTCTGTACTGGGCACGTTGCTGCTCTTGCAGTAGGCTATGCTGTTGTTACTGAGGTGACAGTCTCTAAATCCAATTCCCCCATTGGGTGTGTAGATAGGCTGAATGCGGAAATCTCCCTTGAGCAGCTGCTCATTGTTCAGCGCCACTATCTGGAAACTGGTTTCAGTCATCTCCAGAATGGAGTTATCCTTCTTGGTTCCCGCCTCGCAGTAGTCGTCTTTTCTCCTGCCCCGGTTGTATTTCCACTTGTTCGACTCTGACCGACTCTTCCTGTGCATGTGCCAGCAGAACAGGCTTAGTAGCGTTACCAAGATGATGAGCACCGCCCCACCTATGATGCCGGCCATCAGCAGCGTGGAGTTGACGCTCTCCTGAGGAGCTTGCCCTGAGCCGGGAGACTTAGTAGGCAAGGCTGACTTGGTCCTGGCCTCGGAGCATATAGTATCCTCTCCGGGCCGGTAGGAGTTAAGGGTGTCCAGCACATGCACACAGATCCTGTACACAGAGCGAGAATCCAGGTTGGTGAGGCTGATACGCCGTCGGTCCCCGCTCACTGTACGCTCCCGCATCGCTTCGTTTATTTGGCTTTGGCCCCTTTTGACCCAAGTGACCTTGTAGGCTGTGACGGTGAAATAGGAAGCCCAGCTCACGTCGATAGTGGAGGAGTTGACCACATGGAAAGAGATCTGAAGGGGGTCCTCATAAGGAGGCAGAGGCCCGGGGGGATTGATATGGATCGGGGGTAAGGGTGGGGAGGGTGATTCAGAGTAGTAAGGGATGGATGTGGTGATAAGGGTGGAGATCATGGTTGTGATGGGGGTCGTGGTGGGTGGGGGAGGAGGCGTAGAGCGGAGAGTGGGCCAGGACTGCTGGTCAGAATCATCTGGGCACTCGATAATATCCAGCGTGAGCTCTCTGATTGCCATGCCACGTACCTTTTCTGGACTCTGGCACACAAATCCTCGGGCATTGATGGATGAAGGCAATGACTTGAGCCACACCACGACCCATTTCACAGCACAGTCACAGCGCCAGGGGTTGTTTCGCACCATGAGATGCCTTAGGCTCGACAGGCTGTTGAATACACCCTGTGTGAGAGTCTGAAGCTGGTTGCTGGAGATATCTAGTTTTTCCAGCCGGCTTAGGCCAGCAAAGGCGTCCACAGGGATCTGGTCAATCTGGTTCTCCTGCAGGCTGAGTTTGACCAGCGACTGGCTAGGTAACAGGGGAGGGGGAAAGGTCAGTGAATTGCGGGCCAGCGCCAGCTCACGGAGGGTGACCAGATCGTGGAAGGTCCCTGGTGCAATGCCCTCATCCGTAAGTAGGTTCCCATCTAGCAAGAGGCGCTGCAGACGTGTCACGTTCTGAAAGGCCTCCTCTGCAATGACAGCGATGCGGTTCTCATCTAACCGCAGCTCCTTCAGGTCCTCCGGCAAGCCAATGGGAACACTGCTTAAGTGGTTCTTGGTGAGGAAGAGGAGTTTGAGGCTTAGTGCCTCCCTAAAGGCCCCTTCCTCCACCCCCACAGTGGAGATGGAGTTATCATCAAGGTGCAGCTCCTCTAACCGAGTCAGCTGCGCCAGGGCTGCCCTGGATATTGTTTGGATATTGTTCTCCTGGAGATGCAGGACCCTGGTGTTTTTGGGCAGATTGATGGGAAACTCGTCCAGCTGGTTGCCATAGAGATATACAGTCTCCACAGAGACAAGATTGTGAAGTTCCATAGGGAAGCCAGCATTGTTGATCTGGTTGTTATGTAGGTAGAGGACCTTGAAGCCCTCCTGTATCCCCAGAGGCACTGATGTCAGGCTGCGTTCGTTGCAGTACACAAAAGATTTGTCACAACGGCACTCTTCCGGACAAGAGGCACCCGGGCTGAATTGCATTTGGAGGCTTAGGATGACAGTCAACCAACATTGCAAGAATGAAGCCCAATCTTTATTCCAGGGTCCAGCCAGAAACTCCATAGTGGAAAAACAAGGCAAGGAATAGGAAACCAGCAATAAAAAAAAAAATCAAGGGAATAAAACAAATGTGAAATTCAGGAAATGACGTATATATCCAGCAAAAAGCAAACCAAGAAAGTACACCTAGGAGAGTTTGATAACGATGCAGTTAGCTGGGAAAAGATCAGGAAAATGTGGGCGTAATCCTGTAAACGCTATAGTCCACAGCTGAAGAGTGATGGTCTCATTAGTGGCGGCCAGTCCTCTGACTGACTCCATCCATGCTGAGACATCAGACCCTAGTAGGGCTCTTCACTCGTTGCTCCATGCAGAGCTCAGCCAGGGCCAATTTGAAGTCACACAGTTGAGAGCCACCGCAGGCTCCACTTGCCTGTCCGTCACACACTGCTGGTCCCCGACTGAGGCAGAGTCCAAGGAGGGTGACATTTGGAACCAGAGACCTGTGGGAAAACAAAGAAATGCCAGATTAGTATTTTCAGAGGTGGTCTGTTCTCAGTGAAAGGGGGCCTCTCTTCCCCCTCTCTTCCTCTGTCTCTTTATTTGACATACAAACATGCACACACACACACACACACACACACACACACACACACATACCAACTGTCTTCGCTTCGCTTCGGAACGAGACCGAGTCACAAACGTATCGTTCAACTGCTGATGTCAAATTATGCTCCGAGTGTTTTGGGGGAAAAAAAAAAAAAAAAAGTCAAACCATCTGATAAATATTCAGAACAGCTCTGGCACATCCGGTGTCACAGACATAAAGAAGGCTTTTATCCCTTCCACTCTATCAAAGGAGGGAATAGAGAACTGCAAGGACACACACTCGTGGATTCACAGAGGTTCTACGCGACGTCTATGCTGCTTCGCTGAAAACGTGCTGAGAAGCGATCGGTGTGATGAAGATGTCAGTGCTTTTTGTCCCGACATGGACGCTCGATGTATTTCCCAGGAAGACGACACACAACTGAAAACAAGCTGCACCTGTCTGTTCTTTGTCTTGGGCGGACTCGTGCGGGCAGAGGTAAACGAGTAAACAGACAAGTGCTTACAGTAAACAGTGTTTTCGCCAGTGGCCTAAGGAGGAGCTCATTAATACGTGTGGGCCTGAACACACCGTCATCCCGCTCAGGATTTAAGGCTCTGAATAATGGAAGTGGAGGTGAAGAGAAAACAAACTAGGAAGGAGAAGAGAGACAGTGGAGGAATACAGACCCACAGCAGCCCAGCATATCGCAGGGATGACATACAAAGCTGTCAAATGAAATGGGATTGAAAAATAATTTAGTCCCTCCACCTGCAATAAATGATCGATACAGGCTATTCCTCACCATGAAGGGGTTTGTAGTAAAGCACAAGGCCATTGGATTACTGGAGACCCCGGATCCATTATTCCAAGTTTTATGACCCATCAAGATTTTTTTTTACGTCTTCCCCCATTTGATTGAAAGATACCGGTTGTCATCGGCAGCTTTCAGCTTAACCGAAGCTCCACCCCGAGTCGATGTTGGATGCCACTCAATTATCAGAATGATGGGTTGAATGTTAAGCGCATAAACGAGCGAGATCATGGCTTGTTGTTCTGTGGTGCCACTGCAGGACAGCCCCATCATTCAGGGAATAGTGTGACTTCATGCCGAGATTTCCACGCAAGGGGATCTATTTTTGTGAAGAAAATAATCTCAAAAAAAGACAGAAACATATTTACCTTCGCAGCCCTACTTTTATAAATTCCCTGTGTTTGTTTGTTGACGAGATGGGAGCCCGCTCTTTGTGGCGGAGATGGAAAAAAACAATCCTTTAACACACATCTGTGATCTACTTTTCTAAATTGAAAGAGCTAAATTTAATCAAGTATGCTTCGGGGAGACTAAGCAACCACATGAGGCCATAAAATGTGCTGCCACAGCGGCAGAATCAACAGCAGAAGGCAGCAGCATCAAGATTATTACAGTGGCATAAATAAAAATGTCTCTAAGAATCCAATAACCTTAAGAAGAAGGAGCGAGGTATCAAGTTGCTCCTCGATAAGCTGTATAGATGGGTACGGCTGGATGGAGGAACAGCCGAGAAGTTTAAAAAAAAAAACAGTTTTTAATCTTTCTTTTTTATTCAATTTCCAGCCGAGAGAGCAGAGTTTCTCACCGCCAGATGAACGCTGTGATATGTGGCCAGGACAATCCGATTAGAGCTGGATTTGCCGAGAGAAACGCAATTAAAAGTTTAAAACGGATCGGGTATTTAAGAGGCGATAAGAGGCGGATCAGGTAGACTTCAAAGCCTGCCCAGTCAGGGGTGTTCATTTGAATGATTTCTTTCAAAGGGGAATTGAAACCCGTGCAGTGCATGGAGAGTGCAAAAAAAAAAAAAGGAAAAAAGTCAGGTTTCCTCCCGGGTGAAAATCGGTGCGCTTTGTAGCGCGGCGATCTTTAAACTCGACGGAATATATAATTAACCTGCCGATATTTTAATTAATCTTTTTCAAAAAAAAGTCCTCGGGAATTGAAGAGCAAATCTCCGTTCAAATACCATTTTTCTTGAAGGAGTCTCGGGGATGTCTCAACAGCATTTACGGTTCAGGGCAGGAGCTATATTGTGTTTAATTTTGAAAATCCCGATCCACTGATGTTAAATTTCCCTTCTTTTTTTTCATTGATTATTGGAAGAATATCAACTGTACCTTTGCCGAGCCTTTATCCATTACAAACCCGCTGCCGCGTTCAACTTTTCCCCTTTTCTCTGCGCCTCTGTCCGTCATGCGGTCCTGCTGGAGGATCATGCGTAAAGGTCCGTCTGGTACCGCTGGTGCAAGTCGGTTCCGATCATCCGCGTCAACCAGGTCAGTCTACGGAACAGCATGTTTGCCTGGTCGTGGCTGCGCGTCGGCACGCACTTTTTTCCCTGTCTTTTCCTTTCCCCGGCTCGGACCGGAGCTCCGCTTTAACTCAACACCGTCTGAGAGACATGAGGACCGGAGAAAGCGGCAGCAGGGTGATCGCAGAGCCCACTTCTCCCTCTCCACTCTGCCAGAACTGTGAGGACGCACTCGCCTGATCCGTCACCGGCCATGACGGCCAGCTGCGTTGCGTTGGTGTGGTGGAGGGCTGCAACTTGCCTTTAGTGTCTATGCAGCTCAGACACAGACTTCCCCGGAGTTGTTTTCTTAGATGGATTCAGTTGATAGTGCGACGTGTGCTCTCTCTCTCTCTCTCTCTCTCTCTCTCTCTGTGCTCTCTCTCTCTCTCTCTCTCTCTCTCTCTCTCTCTCTCTCTCTCTCTCTCTCTCTCTCTCTCTCTCTCTCTCTCTCTCTCCCCCCGTCCCTCCTCCCCTCCTCAGAATAAAGAATGCATATCTCCTCCAGCCGCTCGGTGATGGCTTTAAGCCACAGATCCTCCCTGCTGCCCTCACACTGCAGAAAATAGTTTGTCTCTCCACACACTTTGTGCCTACATACTCCTTGCCGGCTCTACCTTCCCCGCGCCCGCGTCTGAGCTCTCATTTGCATTTTAATCAGAAAATCCGAGAAGTCGTCTCGAACTCACATTCTTAATAAAAAAATCACCGCGGGCCAGATTCTTTAAAACTCCTCTAGTCCATGACTACATTCTGGGGCGCAACGCAGGACCTTATTGGCTATTTTTGTTGAATAGTTCTTTCTGTTGAATAGTCCTGCGGAAGGGTATTATTTTCTTAATTACAGCCGGGTAGTTAGCCCCGAGTGAGCGCACACGTCCTAAACGTTGCTTCCCGGACTTTCTCCGAGTGGCTCGAAGCATTTAGACACACGCTGTCAACCAAAGTAATTTCATCTGACTGTCGTTCCCTCGCACCAGCACTGATTCAGCAGTGCGCCGCTGCTCTGCCCACACTCCGGCACGCACGCGCGCACACACACGCGCGTGCAGTCTGCGCGCGGCCCATTCTTGTACGCACGTGCGTCCATATGCAGTGGTTTTGGGGCTGCCATTAAAATACTTAAGATTTTATTTTGCTGACGCCTCTCTCTCTCTCTCTCTCTCTCTCTCTCTCTCTCTCTCTCTCTCACGC
>CAAKHC010010772.1:0-11138 GCA_901007825.1 Macroramphosus scolopax
GCGGCGGGGGGGGCCCCCCCCCCCCCCCATGCTGCTGCGCAACGGGATGCATTGTGTATTGTTCCAATTTTCCTGTCGATGCGGGGTGAAGAGCTCCAGAGAGAGATCAGCTCTTCCTCTCTATGAGTCGCCTCTTGATTCGCCATAAGAACTTATCGTACCATGTCCGGTTCAGGAGATATTTTTAGGTGTTTGCTAGCCTCACATCCGAGGAGACAGAGAACTACCGGGATCCTATTGACGAAGTCTGTTGTATCCTACATAGTACGTGACAATCAACAGGTCCGCCATTCTGTCTGAAAGTGCTCATGACAAAACAAAAATTGGCCGAAATAAATATATTGACGTGCGAATTAACGGCCCCAAGTATGTAAAGGCCTTTACAGGACCAGCATCAACACAACATGCTCTGATTTAAGCACCCAGTACAACTGATGTGAAGGAAAAAGAGATGATAAATGCTTTTTTCCAGCTGCAGATCCAAAAGCTAAAGTCATATATCAGTGGCAGGCTGCCAAAGGGTTTTGCAGCTCCTCAGCTGGTAGTCAAATCTTTAGCAAAGTGATTAGGCCGCCACCGTTCAGCTTCATCAGCACAGCCTCTTGGTGGGGGGGTGGGGGGGGGGAGGCTGGTGCTGGAGACTAATTGCATCGATGTGAGGCTCGGCCACGGGGCTGCTATTTCAGGACGTGGAAGGAAAAATGACTCAAGAAATCTTGTACAGCCGCGCCTGTCGATAGTCAAGTGTGATCTTTGTTGATCCAAGTCCCTCCCTGTGTGCCCCCCCCCCCCCCCTCCTCCCTCCAATTTGCCATGTCTGTTTATTCTGTCTGACACACTTCGCTCCGGAGCCAAAGGACGGCCGGCAGCACCGATCGTGTGGACTATCAACCCCACCGGGACTCTAAGCCGGCCGTCTTTGAGACCAGCTCTGCCCTGCTGGGAGCCGGCCGGCCCTTTAACTACTCATTCATAGCATTAACACCAATTGAACGCCTGTCACAGCCCTGCAAGTCAGGGCTTTCTTATTTTAAGATCGCAGCCATTCCTGACTAATATTGATGGCCGAGAGAAAGAAAAAGCAAGTTTCTGTTCGTACTCAGCAGTCGTGGAAATACATGTAAACTCATCAGTCTTACCGGGTGCTAAAAGGCTAGTTGGAGCGAGTCGCTGCTGTCACACTGTGAGCCTCTTGAAGATTATTATAAAGAAAAAGGGTCATGCCTTCGATGGCATAATCCTGTAAAGGCTAAGTATGTTGAGACTGTTATTGTCTTCCTGTGAGTTCCATCCAAGCTGCCCAACCGTCCTCTCGTTGCTCGAGCACACAGTATGAAGAGAGTCTGGCATTGACACGGCAGCCCGGCTGTCCAAATACCCTGTAAGACAACATGTTAGACTGCCTAAAGGTTTGCATTATACATGTGAGATTATATATTAAAACCGGTGTTTGTGAGGGGGGAAGCAAAACATCCTGCACGGACCGGCCATCTGCCGTCGTCCTCGTGGACAATGATATGTGGGTATCCTCAGATGGCTTTTAATGTTCCGAATCAGTAGCTAGTGTAATTAATGGGTGCAAGTGTATTCCTTTATAGCCCTTCCAGCCAACCTTGGCCCGCTGCAGTCCACAAAACGCCGTTTGGAAAAGCAGCAGTCAAACCTCCCATCACTGACTGTGAGTCAGCGTACCAGAGGCACCCACTTAGTGCCGTCTGCCAGCGACGCATTTGCCAGGACTTCACACATACTCTCCAGCCACCTCCACTCAGCCGGTCACAACAACAAGGGGCCCGGATGTGAGACGCTAGCTCGCCACGAGTCCCAGATCCTCGTTTCAGGCTACGTCTGCCGTCGGAAAACCAGCTTAGAGGCAAACGCGGCGGCTCTCAGATTGCCTCCGTGCTGCTTGTTAATTTGCTGCCTCGTGGTTTCTTCTTTTATTTGAATCAGCATGAAAAGAAAAATCAAAAGGAATTAAAAAATTAAACATAATTGCTTTTTATGTTGCTGTGAGACCTACTGGAGGTCCACTGTGTAAGTAGTTCTTTCATGAATGTGTGTGTGTGTGTGTGTGTGTGTGTGTGGTTAGGTTTCCCCGTCCAAAGGATAATCACATGCAGTGTCTCACCACGCTGCTTGAAACCTGCAACTCTGAACGGGATGTTTTCTATCGCCGTAGCAGATATAATAAAATAAATGCGGACGCCAGAATTGACCCGGCGCTGAGGCAAAACCATCAGCCAGGAGTCATCCAAGGCAACGTCTGAAGGGGATGTGTGTAACTCCCGTTCCATTAGGTGTTTAATTACAGGGAATCAAAGTGTTTAATTAGGAAGAATCAAAGATGCTTATGTTTGATGGTCAACCATCTGCGTCTAATGCCTTTCTTCCCCGCCCGCCTGCTGCCTCTCGCTGCAGCTGAAGCTCTCTGCTTTCACCCGGCGTCGGCTAGTTAGTCACTCCGCTGTGCTGCTGATGCCTGCGTGTCACATGATGCCTCCGTGTGCTGTGGGGGAAAACAGCCCGGAGCTCGGCCGTCTCACCCGAGGCGCCGCCGCAGTAGCTCCCTTGGCCACATGGTGGTGCTGTAGCAGCACATCGCTGCACCGGGAGGCTCTGAGGGGAAGTCAACCGCTTCACCGCCTGTGCAGTCTGACTGGAGTGTAAATGAGGCAGCAGTGATGGATTTCACATTGTATTATCATCACGCATCGATTCCACTGTGAAGCTAATTGCTCAACACTTCAAATACGGTCTTAAAATAGACATGTGACATGAAACCGTTATCTAGTAAATGAGGATAAATATACAATGAAGGACAAACCATGTATTTATTATGATGCCATCCAATATCTTTATCTGGTACAATGAACCAAACCCCAAATTCAAATTAAACATTCTGGCCACCAAAGGAGACTTAACAAACGCTTCACCTATTTATATTGTATGACACATCCATTTACATCCCGTCTGTTCAAAGAGCAGCTGAAGATAGCTGCGTTGTATCTCTGTGTGACTGATATTTCGCACCGCTCGGTGATAGATGGCCACGATTTTCACCCCATTCCAGAGACTCTGTGTAACTCATTTACTCAAAGACACACTTCTGAATTATTTTCACAGCTAGAGGTTAAACATATGAAACGGTATGAAATGAAGTTAATGGCAGGAAGGAGCAGCAAATTAAGGAAGTATTTACATTGCAGCAGGTCGTCTGTACATCGAACCACACGGTACTTTTACATTACTGAAGAAGGAGTCCATCGTTTCTGCAATAGCATTTGAGGTTGAGCAAAAAAAAAAAAAATAGTCCAAAATAAATTTGATGTAAAGCGCTCCTGCAGGGATCGTCCATCACCGGCTAATCTCATCATCAGTGGAAAACCGAATCCTCGTTACACGCTGGTCTGGCGAGGCTTCTTATCAGGGAGCGAGAGGACAAAGGGGAAAAGTATGCCCTTCGCCGCGGAGAGGACACAATAATCCTCGTCTATGAAAGCGGGGGAGATCTCGTCAGCCTCGAACCTGGTGGTGAACTGGCGGCTGACACAGTAGACGGTGCCGTCCATGGCCACGCACTGGAAGGCCGGGCAGTGGTGGAGCCGCTTGGAGCCGCACTCGTACCACATCCGGGCCACGGCGTGGTAGCGGTAGACGCCGATGCCCAGCAGCGGGTTGATATCGAACCGATACAGGAAGCGCCCCACGCCCACGATATCTGCGGTTCTGTCCTTGCCGACTGCCAACAGGCTTTGCCTCCAGCTGTTGGTTTTGGGGCTGTAGCGCAGCAGCATGTATCTCAGACTCCCCCCGGAGACGAACAGCTCTCCGTTGCACACTGTGACGTGATGCGCCACAGCGAAAGTATCGTTGGGCAGCGGGGCCACGAAGGTCCACCTGTCCGACCGCGGGTCGTAGCGCTCCACCGAGGAGAGGCACTCCCCTCCGATGGCGTAGACGTGACCCTCCAGGGCGGCCAGCTTGCAGCGGGGCCTGGCCTCATTCATCGGACTGATCTCCGTCCAAATGGATGTCAGAGGGTTGAAGCAAAACACTCGGTTCGACGGCGTCACTTCTCTGTCGGCGCCTTCGCAGCCAACCGCCACGAATAAGTAGTTGTCCATTGTGCACACGGCGCAGGCCTTCGTGATGACCTCCTGAGGGATCAGGCAAAGTGTGTGCCAGGAGTCTTTGTAATCATCATAATAGTACAAAGCGCTTCTCTGCTGCGTGTCCGCCGCCTGCCCGGCGGCGCTCCGCAGCCAGTCTTGCGGGTACATATCCGCCACCATGACAAACCTTCTCCCTCTTCCTCTCTGCTTCCTGATCTGTTCCCGCTCACCTGCCATTAGCCGGCCGTACAGGTTGGGGTCCCTGAGGACCTGGAGGTAGTTGTCCGACATGACTGCGAGCGCTGCCTGCTGCACGGAGATCTCGCCGTGTTTTTTGGCCAGGTACAGCGCCTCCAAGCAATTCCCCAGATCGAGCCCGCTCTTCAGACTTTCCAAATCCGTGCCATGGATAGTTCCTGCTGGAGGGTGTGAAATAAGAGTCTCTGTATCAGCCCCCTCCCTCACATTAAGGCCTGTAATGGGTATAGAGGAACAGATCATAGGGTGAGCAGCGGTAGACTCACTGTTGGTTGAGGCCAGAAACTGAGTAATTGGAGTTGAGGTGAGTGAAGTTTCAAAGGGGACGGGCAGCTCGGATTGCTCGGCTGCAGACAGATAGCTCTGCTTGCGTAGGTGGGCAGAACTCGCGGGGTGCCTCGGCTTTCCAAATGAGGAGGAATCCTCCACAGTGCTCCGTGGCAGAACCAGATCAGTCATAATGATGGGGCTCAAAGAGGAAGGAGACTCACCGAGGCTTCCGAGCTCCACCGGCTGCGACTCGGAGCTCCTCTCATACTGACCCACCACAACATTTGGGTCCGTAATAGAGTGAGAGGAGGACTCGACGTAGTAATCATATATCTTTCCGTGCACAATCGGGTCTCCTGTTCCATCCAGCACCACATTAGCATCCTCCACTTTGATCTCCGCCTTGGAGCGGAAGCTGGAGTAGGCCCCCTGGCGTTCCAAATCCTGCCGTAATTCCCTGCCCACACCCACACTGCCCTCCAACTTCTGCAGAAAGCAAGGGGAGCGGCGCCCCGATGCACTGGCCAGCCCACTGTCTGCCGGTTGGGGAAGGTTCAAAGCAGATCCAAATGAAATATTACTGGTGGCAACCGCCGCCGACTTCTGATGAGAGAGTATCGCTCCTTTTATGTTAATACCGTGGTCAAGATACGGCGTGCTCAATGCCTCCTCGCTCCGTTCAGCTTGGCACAGATGAGCTGCTGGCGTTTCCTCCGTGAGGTCATCATGGCCTGAAGGTTTGGGATGCTTCTCCCCGTCGTCGTGTTGAGGTGGGCTCCGACGTCGGAGGGTCGTCTTGCATTTAAGGCAGGTGGCGCTCCGCGGCTCCTTCTCGTCTTTGCCCCCGGGTTGAATCCTCTCTGTATTCCTGGAGCTGTAGAATCTGTAGGCCCACGACACCAGGAGCACCGCGGCCACGGAGACGCTCAGCTTCAGCAGCAGCTGCATGTCGAACTGGATTCCCAGCAGCTCTGCGATGGGCATGGCGGCAGCGTCCACGGCGGCGACGATTGGTTGACCGATTCTTTTCAACGCTAATATCTAATCGGTCTCAGCTGTCAGTTGCATGCTGTCTGGTTTTTCATTGTATAAGAGCTGCTGTGATCTGATGACTGCTCCTCTGTGCCTGAAAGGATCCGGTGTAACGTGATAGCACCTCCCCAGGTACTATTTGCATCCCTGAAGAGGCGGGGCGCCGCACATGCAACACCTGTGGCAAGTCAGGTGCAGGTTCCAGTAAGCAGAATGTGTAAATACAGCGAGGATCAATATTTGCTCAGTTCTTCCAGCTTTTCCCGTAACTTTTAAATTGCCGCCCAACGTCTTCAGTACACTTTAATCCTTAAAGTGCATCTTTCGTATCAACGTCTGATGATAAATCCCATTCTAAAACTTGCCTAAGCACACAAGCTGGAGCTGCGGGAGCAGGATCTGGTTTGGATAAGGGGTGTGGAGAGGATGATAGGTGATATTTATCATATACTTAATGACCAGGATGCATCTGTTTGCACGGCCACGCCACAGATCGAAGGTCCATGTCTGTGGAGGTGCAGCTGTCGGTCAGACAAAGGGATGCCCGTCACTTTGGATTAAACGCAGAGAACTAAAGATATAGACACAGTCTGAATAGCACTCGATGGGAAGACTCTCTGCAGAGAAACCTGACAGCGTCATTCATTTCCATAAACTACTAGAGATGTAAACATACATCTCTGTCACACGGGAGCCGTGTCACTCAGCCGCAGCTGTCAGGCTGTCATTTGTGTGGGGCTGATAACACACTCGATAGAGGCGGCGGTCAACAACAGCAGCGCTTATTTTAGTAGGCGTGCACAGGGCGCGTCAGGTGTTGCCAGCCGACGTCGGTCATCCGATAGCGGAGGCTGCAGGACGACATAAAGGAAACCGGATTCTGCAAGAGCGGCTGATTTGTATAAATAATTCAAAGACGGGACATGGAGACGGCGTCTTATCGCTCGCATCGCTCCGAGCTCAGGTGAACTACTCAGAACATGCTGAGGAGAAGAAAAAAAATACATGATTGTCAGCCGCTTGTATTGTTGGGTGGAGGCACTCTCACCTCCTCCTGTTGTGTCACAGTTGTGCAAGAATAGAGGCCAAAAAGGAGATTTTTGTGCAGATGTTTTTAGTCCTTGGAGATCAGTCGAGCTCTGAAGGCTGCAAAGAGATGCAGACGGCGCTTTGATGGACGTCACAAAACATGTATGATGAGCAAACAGCCTGTCTGGAAACGCTCAGTACGCTCTGCACACTGAGGCTCCTGTACTGACACTGATGTCCCTGTAAGTGAGGAGTATTATGACTAACTGAAGGGAGCAGCGCATCCAGTCTTTGTAACTTTACACGTAAAAAAAAACACATTAACGTTACGAGTTTAACGAGACATAAATTGGTCTAACACACCGCGAACGTGCGGCTGTTACTAACACACACATTATGCGCGTCCACTCGCCGCGATGCTCGACTTCTAACAATATACATGTCAAACCATACAATTCTTTTTATGCATTCAGAGATGCACGGAGCTGTTTTTTCTCCTCCTGAACAGGGATGGAATGTTAAAAGCAGCACAGAAGTGCCTCTTGAATCATATATAAATGATGAGTTATAATGTTAAACAGTGGGAGGACATTGATTCATTCCCCTCAGCTTCCCGAGCGGGGAACAACAACAATAATAATAACAATATAAAGTGCAGATGACTTGTCTGGAGAGAAGGTTGTAACGGCGTTAGAACAATGTGCTGCGGTGCTCATTTCCGGCGGGCTGAGAATATGAATTATACCTCGGCGAGGTGAGCCGACATCCCAAACAGACAGGTCCATCCTCTCCGCTCAACTAAGCTTCAACAATCTCCCCTCACCTCCCACCTGGTTTAAACCCTAATCCCTTAATACACGTTGTGTCGTTAGAATGGCTTAAATTGCAATTCTTGTGAAGTCCAAAAAATGCAGGATTACTCTGCATTAAGCTACACGTCATTATACGTGTGTGAGAGGGAGCACAAGGGGTTAACAGCAATATCAGAATCTCCTTCAGAAGCCACGCTGGGGTCGGTACAATCAGGAATATCTGAAACAGTAGGGGCTTTTTTTTTTAGGTACTCGGCTGCAGTTGAGCAAAAAAAATAAAGTAAATCTGCCTCGTGGCATCAGCAGACTCGTTCAAATTCCCCTGACATGGTTGGAATTACCATCAAATTAGTTTGCAAATCATTCCTGCAGTCGTTTAGGTGAGCAGGAGTGCAGTATAGATATATGATTTAAATTAAGGGGCGCGTTGGAAGAATTGCATCTACGACCAATCATGCTGGAAACACATGTTGAAACAGCAAAGTCAAGTCTCGTGAGTTTTTATCATCTCTCCATTTTTAATACAGTTGAAATGAAACAAATGCAACAACCCTGTTTACACACGCTGCCTCAGCGAGCTCAACCCCGGAACGGCGGCTAAAATGAACCTACTAGTACTGTAAATGTCTGGGGGGAGGAGTTACGCATCGTACACAATGTAGGTCACTTAAGATAGTATGTCACAAGTAAATATCTGGATTACAGGCCGGTGACGATGAGCTGCGGTGCCGTCGGTTGCAACACACTGAAAAATAAAAATAAAAATAAAAAGGAGAAAGAATCGTCGAATGTCACATGCACCACAACCCCCCCGAAAACAGCAGACATATGTTGGACAATTTCTTTTTTTTTTTTTGTTTTTTTTTTTTCACTCTATCTTTGGAGACCTGCCATACAGATATATATAAAAAAACAAAAACAAATGAGGAACAGAAACGTGTTTTCGTCCTTCCAGCCGGGATTATACCTAGAAAAATAAAAACAGCGTTGAATGACAAACAAGGGTGAATCGTAAACTCCGTGTCAGCAACCGTCCCTCAACCAATATAACTTCTTTAATTAATCTTCATTATTTACACTGATGTACACAAAATACAGTCAAAAAGGAGGTTTTTTTTTTTTCCATCTTCTCAATACATTTAAGTCCTCTCGTACATTCCGAGCCATCGAAAAAGAAAAGAAATGAAGGAGTACTTGTATATTAATAAAAAAAAGGAGAGAATATGTCTTGGAGCATCCGTGTTGCCCCCCCCCCCTCCCTCCCGAGGTTCATCGGTTGCATCCCAGGACATTAACAGATGGGTGTGGTTGCTATGGTTGCACATCCTAAGCCAGTTCCACTCTTCACATTTCAATGACATCATGACTCAACAAAATAAAATCCAACAGCTTTATTTTTTTTTTTCTTCCCCTTTTCAAATCAACTAAAGTTATCGATCAACAGGCAGACGTGGGACAAGAAAGGAAAAAAAAAGAATAAGGGTGTAACTGGGCGGGGCCTATATCGCCATGGTCATCACATTGTTCTTTTGATATCGTTAATCTTGGTTATTAATTCGTTACAAAAAAACAAGTGGAGCGCCATCCCGTGTTTCCTGACTGACGTATGGAGGGTCTGTTGATGACTGGAGAAGACTTGCAGGGTTGTGGCGTGTACGTGGCTGCGTGTGTGTGTGTGCGTGTGCGTGTGTGTTCGTGTGTGTGTGGTTGTGTAGGACGATCGAGTATGCGAGCGCGTGTGAAGTAAGAATGTCTCGGATGAGAGTTTTCACGTCAGTTCTACTGTCACTGTGAGGATAAGGGCCATCCACGTTAGTCCGAGGACGTCCATGTGGGAGGCTCCATCTGCAAACACCAGAGAGACAGTCGGTCACACAGGGACACACCTCCTCGTCTTCATCATCACATCTTATATATTATACGAAAAAGTTCATTTATATGCAAGAACATTTGTTTCATGACGTGTGAGCCTTTTCAAATTAATTTAATACGGTTTGTCGTTTCACAATAAAGTAACAATTGAAGGATTTAAATAAACAAAGAAACGTGAGGCAACAACACAGGAAGCGGAGTGAAGGGATGTTGTTGCCATGGTGATGGGGACCGAGCCCTGCCAAATATAAAGTTCTTACAAGGACGTGTAAAGGAGATTTTTTTTTTCCTTCTCAGAGATGGAGCGGCACTCTTTACGCCAAACTGCCGGGGGCGGGGCTACAGGAGGAGTCACCAGTGCTGTCCTCCTCCAGATCACATGACTCACACTTCACAACCCCCCCTGAGATAACTCCCTGGAAGTGGTTTCGTTTGTTATCTTTTGAGAGTGGAACCAGACACTAACCACGTCACTGATATATTACAAATCAATTGAAATGCTTCCGACTGTCTGCAGCCTCCCGCTGATGGATTGTGCAGTAAACAGCTGGTTTAATGGAGGAGGATGCGACAGTTGACTTAGCTTAGCTGCGAACTGGTGCTCTGTTTGTGCGACTTCCCCTCGGCATCATCCATCAATTATAACTGCGGAAAGTTAATCACCAGAGCAACCGAATGTTTGTCCAGATGTCTCTGCCGACAGGAAACGGCTCTGACGTGAGCGGCGTCCCGTCACGGCGTCTGATTGGACAGGTTTGATTGTTGGGATGAACAATGCTTCTCCATCTCTGAGAGGAGGAAGATGCAAAGGCACCTCCTCATTAATACTAATGAAAGCAATAACACACCTCCTGTTTTCTGTGTTGTAATTTGATGCAAAGACTATTTGGAATATTGGAAAGAACATATAGGAGTTAGATCTTTGTATATGTTCCATTCCAATCTGTGGCGTGTCCTACTCACTTCATCCTGTTCAGGGTACGTCGTACCACATTAGATGATAACACCTGGATCAATAAGTCCCGGACTTCAGCTCATCCTGTATTTGGCTCATCCGAGCGTAAGATCATCATCTGAGGTCCTGTTCCACTCTATAGTCGTACATGCAAGTCGCTCCGCCATCTGTTTGCTTTCGGATTTTGGCTCCGACCTCGGTGAGTATCTGCCAACCTGTTTATTATTTATTTTTTTTGAACACTTCCAGGACGGAGTTCTGTGGCAGCCAGCTCTTCTTTTTAAATAACTCTATCTGAGCTGCGACGGCTATAAAGCGCCCGAAGGAAAACATTAAGTTTTTGCATAGGACCACATGATGATCCAGCCTGCAGGGAAGATTTAAGTCAAGTTAGCTGTCTGTGCGGAGCTGCCAGATATATGACGAGTGGCTGTGACACATCCGCTGGCTCTCCTGCGCTCTGGTTAACGTCTCGGAGCCAAACTCCGTTCTAAAAGAGGGTTTTTGCTTTTGCACAATTGTAACATCTACCAGAAGTACTCAGAACGCAGCTCGACGATGTTATATGTGATTCTTCTGCTGTGAGCCTTCAGTACTTCTTGTTCATTCTGCTTTTCTTCCTGACAAGATAATGCTCTGATCATTCAGTGCGACCTGACAACTTCACTGGAATTCTGACAGAGATGAATGAATACAATGAATACAACCCCTCGCGGGAGGCATCGTTTTCTCGTCCGCTGTGGCTCTGCTTTGACTGACAGGGGTGGGTGGGAGTGGGGGAGATGGCGGTCCTGT
>CAAKHC010010772.1:18905-29051 GCA_901007825.1 Macroramphosus scolopax
GGTCCATGTTCTTAGACGAATGGCCGGAGCGGCGCACGCAATTAGACCCACGCGAAGGGCGACCGATCAATAACGGCGGCGGAAGTCCATCCCGGCTCTTCAATTACTTGGGTTTGACCTCTCTGTGTAAATCACAGCGCAGGCCCTCATTGATGAGTTAAACTAAAGGATAAATAGATAAACAAGCCGACCAGCTCAGGTTGGAGCGATTAATCTGCAACACGAGCTAATGAAGCGGCTTTTATTACAGCATCAGATTAAAGATCAGGTCTCAGCTGTCAGCTGTCCTTATACATATATATATATATATATATATATATATATATATATATATATATATATATATATATATATATATATATATATATATATATATATATATATATATATATATATATATATATATATATATCTTACAGCTACCTGCATCCACAACTAGCACAAACTCAACAACAGCAGTAGCTGCAAATATATCTGAGATTAAAGGAAACATCTATTGGCAGCCCGACCGCAGATGTAATCTGAGCAGTTTGACCAGGCTAATCGCTCCTTCTCATGCCGAAGACGGACGACCTAGTTTTCTTTCTCCAAGCACACTTACGAGCGGAGTGTCCTTAACGCTGGTGTCATGCTATCACATGCAGCTCGCGAGGCATATGGCCGGCGTGGATGATGGCTGATTTTCTGGGATCCGTTCCAACAGGGACAGTTGGCATCCTACGTCACCGCCTTTGATTAGGGCGGCGTGATGAGCGGAGCACGATGTCTCTGAGACCCAACCCCTCTCGGAAGCCGGTGTCACGTCAGGACGGGAGATTATAAACATGCCTTCTGGTGAATTAACGGCGCCCCCTGACTCAGGTGTGCTTTAACACAGAGGCGTCAACAGGTCCGCCGAGCCGCACGGCAGCTTCGGGCTCTGCGTGGTGAATCTGGCGCCTCGTGACGCCTCTCATGGATTCAACCAGCTCACCGGTGTCGACGACCCCAAAGCCAGGAGATAAGAGGTATTGATGAGTGTGGAACTGAGCTGTAGCACAATCAATATATCCACTGGCCTCCGCAGACACATGCCCGATGTAAACACACACACGTATTTACATAGAAATAGCTCGGCACGATCGCAGACGCCTCCTCAACCAGCTGCTCTTCGATTACCACTCGTCTTCCAGAGGAAGCCGAGCTGAGCCTGGATCTCCTCCTCTCTCTCTGCTGAGCAGCGTATGAAGTGAGAGCCCCTCGTGTGACCACGTTTAATAATAAAAAACCCTGAGCTCACGTAAATTCCAAAGCAAAGAGCATCTTTTAATTATTAAGAGGCGCCATGTTCATGAATACAATCACGGAGGAGTCTGGCCTCGTGATCTCACGGAGGGGTTTGTCTTTGTGTGTTTTCTTCCCGTGACTCCGATGGCCCGGCGCCAGCCTCCACTTCCTATTGATATGGCGAGCACGGCGGCGCTCATGAATAATCATGGGGTGTAATACAACATTGGTCGATTGTCAGGCTGTCGCTCCGTCTCATGTGGCAATATTAAATCTCTGAAAGATTTATCACTTATGGGCCCCTGCAAAGACCTGCTTTTCATTTCCTAACCAAACACACCTGAGAGAACCCGGGAGTGTGTGTGTGTGTGTGTGTGTGTGTGTGCGCATGCAGCAGGACGCACACGGAGGGCAATTATCCAGCCGCATGATAGAAAGGAATATAGTACGTCAGCGACGGCCATCGCGAGCCGCCGCACGCTAACATACTCAATTAAAGCTAACGGTCGTCAGCCCGGGCGTGTCTGTGGCGAGCTCGTTCAAACGGAGGGACGACCGTCGGACGTCACCTCCGACCTGAATCCAAAACAAAAGTCATTTGCCGTCGTCGACTCTTTCATTCCAAAAGGTGGATCAAGCTCCGAGCGGGTGAACGGACGCTCTGAATTTAAAGTGAGCTCTAATTCAACCCTTCGCTCCCTTTTCTTCAGGTGGTGGAAATAAAAGAAATAAAGAAGGATGCTGGTTCTATTATCTCCCAGCACCTTTGACATCCCCCCCCCCCCAGGGGGTGTCATCTGTTTCATGAGCTGTTAGAATACTTCTGCAGTACTTCTGACGTCTCTTGTCACTACACCTTTAACTCCGCCGTGCGTGTGATCTACTGTATTTCTATCCTCTCGGGGTTTGATGCTGACAATTATTTTACTCTACCAGACGTTTTCCCGGGACGACACGTTACAGGACAGTTTCCTCTTCTCCGACACGAGTGAAGGAGTCTTATTCTTAATACCAACCAACGACCTGCTGCCTTTGTAGTCAACGCTCGACGGCAGTGAAGAGGCAGCGATCTGTTAACTCCAATGTAGAAACCTTCACATCAACTGCTACAGATGCCAGTTGAGTTTGGCACGTGCCACCCTGACAGGATCCTAGTTTGTTCCTGAAGACAGCCAGACCTCATCCATGGTGTTGATACTTTATAGTTTTAGGAAATGTTGGACAGCGTTTATGGTCATGATCACCTTTTACAGACTCTCATAGTTAGTTTATTTGGGTTAATATTCAATCTTAAAGAGAGCTGCCAAAGCTTTGTGCATCCGTATGAGATGCAAGAGGAGACAGAAAGCGGCGCTATTAGACGGGTTGGTCGCGTCATTCTTTGACCTGCAGGATATATGATGTACTTTAATTATCACAGTATATTCAGGGTATTATACTTCAGTTAAAATGTTATATATAATAATGTTTATGTTTTCCAGGTTTTCTGCCCGTCTTTGCTTCCTGTTCCAGGAACCAGGAGGATCCTGACGCCTGCCGTCAGTCAGACCTGAACACCGACGGATCCACTACATCAGAGAGGAGCGTCCCTCCTGCACTAATGAGACCCTGTAGAATCAACCTACAAACCCAGATATCTGCACGGACTCTGGCAGGAAAATCTTTGTGGCACAGAAACAACCCGCGGACCAGAAACCCGATACAATACGGAGTGTTTGTTTTGCGTCTGAGATGTGACGGCGACAGTTGGACGCGCCGCAGCGAGCGAACGCGCACCAGCTGCCGGGTCTCCGCCCGCCTTTCGCCCGCCGCGAACATCTCACGGAAGATAATGTCTCTGTTTATCGAGTTAGGATTGCGTGGCTCGTCTCCAGGAGCAACATGCCAATGTGTTGCCTTTGAAGTGTTAATTGGATGTGCTGGAAGCCATCTTTGTTTGTAGGTTTAAAAAAAAAAAAAAGAAGAAAAAAAAAGGATTGTGTCTCTCCTGGATACTTTCAAACTTTTCCTTTAAAGTACGACTGTTTTCTTAATTCAGCTCACTTCTGCTTTTGTGTGTGTGTTTGTGTGCGTGTGTGTGTGGATGAACAAAGAGAATCCCACCAGTCTTTCTCTTCTCCAAATAAAGAGAAGAGAATGCAGCTGTTTAAAACCCGACGGCGTGACTGAGGAGCTCAAAGGAAAGGCTCATTGAGATCCGGTCGTTGGTCAGCGCGGCGAAATCCTCATCTGACTCCTTTAATTCAGGTTGACTCTTTCAATAACGCCGCTGAGTTAACTCAATCTAGCGACAGACAGCGCGATGAATTGCCCTGTCAGTCACTCCGAGTTTTGCATTCACCACTAAACTCGCAATCTGCTCGGCCCCCCTAACGCGATTAAGCGCCATCAGATGGGAATCGGTGTTGTTCTGAGTACATTTGTAAGGGAGACATAAGGTTGGACCGGAGTCGGTTTCCAGGTGCAACGAGGAGACACAAAGGGAAGCCGACTGACTGGAAAAAGAAATGGTGAGGCAGAGTAGAAGGATGAAGGACTGAGATCAGCATGCAGCAGCGGTGAGTCGGCGTCCTGCTCACCTAGAGTGACCTCCGTCTGCATGGGCATGGACAGCGCCGGGTGCTTGACCTCGCAGCTGAACAGGGCGTCGTTGTCCAGCTGCGGGTTGAGAGTCCAGGTGAGTCGGGCCTGCACCACCACCGAGCCGTCGCTCTGAGGGAGGTGAGTGTGGCTGAAGTAGTAGAGCGGGTCGGTGCTGTGCACCCAGCGAGGGAACTCCCGGCTCACCACGGTCTCCGGGATGACCTCGGTGGCGGGGCTGGGCTCGGCCGCCTGCTGGCCCTGCGTGTGGACGCGCTGCGGGGCTTCTGTGTACAGGCGGGCCGCCCGCCCCTCGGGGTCCAGCAGGGAGAGGGACCGCTGCAGCTTGGTGTCGTCCAGATCCCTGCTGATGAGCGGCCGGGCTCCTCTCACCCCCGCCGAGCCGCCTCCCTGCTCGCCGGCGTAGGGCTGAGTGTAGGAGATCACCTCTATCAGCTCACCATCCCGCTTGAAGTACACCTGAGACAGAACACAGGGAAGGTTGAAACCTACAATACTTTAAACCAACATTAAATTACACTTATTTATTATCGCATTCATGCCATTTTTATTTGATTACAATTGTTTCTGCAGAAACTTTATTTCTGTGTGCATCAATACTCCACAATACTACTACAGTATTGTGGAGTATTGATGCTGTGGCCTATAATCCAGAGACCTGCCTGATGACTTGTAAATCATCTGGGTGTCATCACAGTAAACCGTCTGCTCTCCTGTTGCTGAGGTCTGACTGGCGAATCAGTCACGTCACAGTTGGTTCAACTTTGGTCAGAATTCATTCAGTAATAATAATCATTGAATGAATCTACTCGTCCTCCTGAAGAACCTGCAGATTTAAACTGCTGTGCATTGATCCGAGGCCCCACTGACCCGAGTACATGTTGTATTTGATTCTAGTAGTTGAGGATTTATTTAATTGCACACAAACAGTCACACACATGCAAACAGACGCTCACTCAGTATATTATTATGCTCCTGTACTTTCCTATATGACGGGTACATAGTTTCTCCACTGGTGCGATCACCGTTATTACCTCCGTGTGTTTCTTCCCACCCAGCACGACACACGAGGCAAACCAGCACAAATAAAAGTTACCCCGTCGAACCCCCACCGCCCTTTTATCTACTTCTACTTCCTGCGCTCTGCGGAGCCGGAGCTTAAAACCCGATAGCACATAGGGAAGCACAAACATCGACCTCGGATGCACAATGACCCCACTGCGTCCGCGGCGACCTCCCGCCGCCGCTGCACAACCTGCGAGGTGAAGGAGCCCTTTCACAGAGTATCAAAACACCATCTGATTATCGCAGCGGGCGGAGGCGAGAGCAGGGAGAATTACAGCCATTCACGCACCTGAACCGCAGCGCTTCGTGGACGTAATGGCAGTAACACCTGTGCTGGTTATGTGTTGTACAGCAGAGAAGGCCTGTTTCTGTAAACATGCGCTGTTCACGTTAAAGGAATCACACATGACGCACGGAGCTGAAGGGCGTAGCAAGGGAAACACGGAGGTGGAACCTGCGGCGCAGATATCAAGCATCAGTTTACCCATTCACAGCGATCCCACCATGACTCAATGTCTGCTGTTACCACCTGTCTGCTTCCAGTATAAGGAAAGGAATTAATGACTGTTTCATCCGAGACATGAATGGAAGGGTTGACGGATGCGTCGCTGTGAGGAGTGTGTGTATTATTATCCCGCAGTTCTCTTCTTGTTTTCCTTCCCGTCTTTCATCACTCGGCAGCAGAACACATACAGGTACGAAAACACTGCAGGCACATGCAGATAAAAGTTACCGTACATACAAATCAAACTGTTTTCGCGGCGTCAGTGAACTCGTTTAAAATCGTCTTTTCTCTCCTCGGCGTTGATAATGATTTCTGGCCGCTCTTCCTCTCTGCATTTGTTAGAGTTAAGGATTTGCCATCATCTTCTTTCTCCGTGATTTACTCGTATATCGCATCTATTTTTTTCCTCCGCAGCTGCCGCATCATCTTTTATTGAATCATATTACTTTGTGATATCAATCAGCAGAATCTGTTGGCTTTAATAGACTACTAAAAATCCATTTTGTGACATATGGGCTGAATGTGTAATGAGAGCACTTCACTACTGAATGCATTACACTCAAGAGACACCAAAGTGTGAGGCATCATTCATGCTTTAGCAACTCGTGATTTAAAGGACGCGACTGACAGCTGCGGAAAAAAAACGTGTATTTTTTAATGGATTTCTATTTTTCTGCCGCACGACTACGAGGGAGGGAAACGACATGCGGTGAAGATCAAAGGCCAGACCGCAACAAAACCAGCCAGCAGGACCCCGGCTTCTGTAAATATTGATATGAACCTCGGCGGAAGCAGAGACCTGTCATCTCCTCACACCTGACTTCCTCCGAGCAACCTCCCGATTTTGCTAAAATCTAATTTCCCAGATTTCCCTGTTTGACAGGCGGCGATAACAGAAGACGCTTCGCTTCTTCGCGCTGTTCAAACGGGAGAGCAAACACTGATTAACTCTCCACGAGTGATTATAAAGCTGCCAGAAGAACAGGGAGGACGTCTCCGGCTGCTGCGTCTCGCCGGGCGACGCCGGCACGTCGTCGTATGGAGCTGCAGACGAGCTGCGGCTCCTGTGATTTTAGAAAGCTGCAGGAGGCCCGTTCAGATGCTCTAACCCTTCTCCACCAAAGAAGTTCTAGGGCCAGTTTGAAGCTGGTGTCTACCACAGCCTGAGAACCTGCTCTCTGCCAGGAGGACTGGTCCAGATGTTCCACCTGTTGGTTGTAAGTGTCGTTGAACACACTGGTCTTGGTGTCACCACGCTCTGGTCCTGACTCGGACTCGGTTTAGGTGGCCTTGACTAAAACACTCCAGGAGACTGAGATCACGACTTCCTCTGACTCCATCCTTTCATCTTTACCTTCCTACGTCGTCGCTCAGAGACCACCTGTGTCTCCGGGGCATCCGCTCATGGAACAACACATCCTCTTCTCACACGTTCCCGTCATTTCAGGAGTGTATTTCTTGTGAAAAAGGTCCTGAATGATCTTGTAATGTGCGACCACCTGACGCCACTCATGTCATGTAGTGAGTAAACCAGGAGGACGTGCAGCCGGTCTGTGAACACTACAGCGACCTGACGACGTTGTGCATCGTGAGCTCGTCTTTAAATGTCTCCAGGCTGTAAGAGTTTGAAAGAAGTGCAGGCTCTCATGCAGAAGAGGAGTTTTTTTCGGCATTCTCTTAAAAGGTTATTGCATGGTGATTATCCATCACGCCTCTGTTATAAAACCACCAACTACTTCATCGTCTAATATGTGCACACAGTGAAACCAGACACAAAGCACTTACTTAGTTCTGAGATTTATCAGCGGAGGAGAAAAGGGAGGGAAGCAGCCGATCCGCGGTGACGCGGCTGCGCTGCAATTAAGCTGCCAAAGACATGAGATTTTTTTTTTGTTGGTTGCATTCATCCCCGTGAATAGACGATGATGAAGGCACCTGCACTCTGCACACCGCCGGGTCGCCCCCGCGCCGTCTCACATTCTTTCTTTCCGAAAAAAAAAATGTAACAATCTCCCGTCGGTCCATATACACCTTTTATTTTGCCTCAATTAATCACGGCAATGTCAAAAGGACAAGGTGGTAATTTCCATGGCGGCGGAGCGATGAAACCAGAGAAGCAGAAGCAAGAGAGGAGGGAAAAAAAAACGGGGGAGCGAGGCAGAGAAAAGAATCCTGGCCATGACTTAATCAGCTTTCCTTCTTATTATTAACTGTCATTATCTTCCCTCTTTTCAATCAGCGCTTGCTTGTGCTCTGAGGATGTTCTAATGAGAGGCACTGGGAAGCCATTACTGATATGTCAGCAGCTTGCTTCGGTGGCATCAGATCCCGACTGATCTCCCAAACATAATGCCAGACAATTTTAACACATGCGGTCCATTATAGTTAGCGAGCCCTCAAAGCAGCACTCAGGGAATAACACGCTGGGCGTCTCAAACCACTGATGGGAGATGATTCCTTTTTTTTTTCTTTTTCCCGGTGGTAGTGAACTTCAAGACACAGAAATCGTGTAATGGCCTAATGTTTTTTAAATTATTGTCTGAGTGCCGTTAACACCGTGCGCCATTACCGTGGGCTTTGGTAGCATCCGGAATATGTCCCGACATCACCCGGCTGCTCCCCAAATATGACCCGAAATGCAACGTTAATGATGCAAAGATGCGACGTTAAATCCTCTGCAGAGGATGATGGTTAAAGAAAACAGTCCATTATACTGACAGGAGGCGGCAATAGCATGAAAATACACTTTACACATGCTTTATGTTGGACAAACACTCTTTGTGACTATATTAATATTAACATCCGCGACTATGAGGCCAAAGACTCGCTCATAATCTGGGCTCATATTTACTTTTCCCAGAAGACTGAATAGACTCAGGACCTGCCGCTCGACTCCTGAAGGGGCGGGGCAGTGCTGAAACCCGCCACACATACAGGAAGTGACTCTCTTATGGTCTTTGCTTAGTAAAAGTCTTTTCTGCTGGTCGTGACTTTCCTCGTCATTGTTAGAATGATTCATCATTGTAATCTTGCGCTTGAGAAACATTTAGTTTCAAACATACAGCTGCAAACAGGACTCAAGCAGCTGTGACAGCAGACTTCGTTGCCACGGAGACGTCATCACATCCTGCCCTGCACGTCCGAACCTCGCCTGCTTCCCACAGCATCATATTGTAAACTGAATATTTGGAGCGAGAACGAGTTAGTTCATTTTTCTATTTTTCAATTGAAATGAAAAAGGAACAAAGGAGAAGCAGAAACACAAAGCTCTTTCTGAAACTCTGTGTGGCTTCACATGCAACAGTAAGAGAGTTGGACGAGCGTCAACACTTTCAAATGCGTCTCCACTAAGCTAGAATGAAGTGTCAGATGCTGGAAGGATGCAGGAGGGCGGTTGCATAGCAACAGGGGATCATTTGTCTTTGTGGAGGACCAAAACAAATTTATCACAACAAAACCCCAAAGCTTCTGTCTTTGTTTGGGATAAAGATAAAATGCTGCATGTTATATGTTATAAAAAGCCCCCCGATGTTCTTCTGTACGGGGGGAACAGATCCAGCTGTTGACCTGTGACATCTTGTGCATGTCGGTGCCAAAGAAGTGACTATAAGGACGATGCTGGCTCATTACTCTTCTTCTTTTTTGTTATTGTTTATGTGCATCTATTCTAAAATATTAACCTTAAAATAAAAATAATTGCTTGCAAGAAAAGAAATTATAAAAATAACATTTGCAGAGCGAAACCCTCTCGGCATTTGATTTGTTTTAATTACTTTCAGGGATCCTGGCGGCTCCTCGGCGGCTCCTCGGCTCCGCTACCTATTTTCTCTCCACTTTCTATTAACAGCAGCCACATTACAAGCAACCGCTCGGCACGGGAGGATGCTTGGCTGTGGAAAGCACAACCCCTCTGTACTCGTGTTCCTGCTCGACGACGGCGAGACGTTTGTTGGAGTCGGTGTATCAACAGACTTTCATTAGTTTCCTTCTTGAACTTCACCCTGTGATAGTAGAACTCAAAGTGATAAACAGCTCACAATGGACACAATTAGTGGCGGTTAAATGCTGTTGCACAATAAATCCAGCACATCTCTTTGGACGTTCTGAGCCACTGTTGAGACGTGCAGCTGATATGATAACAGCTCGTTTTGCAACAAGCCCCCAGCCGGCAGCCGACAGACACTTAATGAGGTTTATCAAATAAAAAAAGGAGTCGTTTGAAGTTTTTAGTCACATAACCGGGCCGGAACAACAAACATTCAAACAAATACTGACTAATTATGACGGCGGACATCAACACACACAGAAGTCCTGGTACTATAACGAGGCTGAATCACATCCAGTGAATCACGACTGATTCCACCGACCTGAACCTCATCACAGCACCTGTCGCACCTCTACATCAAAGCTAGCTAGCTAGCTTACTCCCTCTCTCCCTCTCTCCCTCTCTCCCTCTCTCCCTCTCTCCCTCACTCACTCACTCACTCACTCACTCACTCACTCACTCACTCACTCACTCACTCACTCACTCCCGATACGTATCTGTTCTCGCATCCCGTCCTCCTCCCCTGAACTCTCAGGGGAGGAGGACTCTCTCTCTCAGCGGGCGGCACGGTGGCCCAGTGGTTAACACTGCGACCTCACAGCAGGAAAGTCCCCGCTTGACCTTTAACCCTTGACCTTTTTCTGTGTGGAGTTTGCACGTTCTC
>CAAKHC010010773.1:0-13088 GCA_901007825.1 Macroramphosus scolopax
GGGGCCGGGGGGGGGGGGGGGGGGGGGGGGGATTGTATTTCCTCTGTGAGATTGGGTCTCTGCAGCCCGCAGCCAAAGGTCTTTTTAGATCCACGATTCATCAGCCGTTAATGGCAGTGAATCTAAAGGCCGTCCTGGCTGCAGCTTCTGGCCTCGGCGCCGGCCGGCCCATCAGAGTCACTTTGTCCTTGGCCCCCGTTGCAGCTCCGAGCTGCTAAAGCCCGAACACAAAAACAATAAATATAAAAGATAACTGCAGAGGGACGGCAGGCCGCGGATTATTCAAGTCTCTGCGCTGCTCTTACGGTCCAAACTGGAGCCGTTTGTTCACAAGAATGAGTTCTAATATTAGCCGAGCGAGGTCGCGCTGAGGGTACGAGAGAGGAGAGAGACGGCCCCCCCTCAAATAACAAGCACAGCACATGGAAAATAAACTCCTCTTCTGTCTTAACTTCTGAATATTTGTCTCCTTTCCAGGTGTGAGATCTTATTCCAGCACCTCTGGGTCTCTAGCGTACAGGTCAGTCCACCTCTCCTGACTCATAGAACCTGTATACTGCTGTAAAGATGATGCAGGATTATAAGTGTGTGTGTTTATTTGCAGCATCTCGGAGGAGGAGCCCGGCCCGCAGCGGGGCGACGCCGAGGGGAAGAGCGTGACGAAAGTCAGCCGGACCTTCAGCTACCTCAAGAACAAGATGTACAAAAAAAACAGGGTGAGGAGGCAATGAGGTCAATCTGCCCCATGAAACATGATGAGCCTGATCTGCTGAGGTTTCCTCCTCTGATGTCCCGAACGGTGAGCGCCGCTACGGGACATCAGCCTCCACTAAACTACCACTCGCTGCCCCTCATCCCATCACAGCTACACTGGACAGGATGCACGTTGTGACATAAAGGGAGGCTGACAACAGCGTCTCCATGACGACGATAGAATGACTGTCATCGCCTCGTCCACGAGCTGCCGCGTGACGGAGCACGGTTCAGCGTGCGGCTGGTTTCTGTCAGACACATCATGTAGTTTGGTACGAACGCTTCGGCTCGCCCTTCATCGGAAACTATTGAGGAAGACTCACTACAAGTTAACTCAGTTGAACCAACAATAAACCTGTTGTTCTGTTGAATTTGGAAACATTCTCGTGCCACTGATGTGATGTGAGAACGCAGTCGTCAGTGTGAAGATAATTAAACACAGTTCCTGACGCTGATGCTTTGCTGTCAGTTCATTCTGCTGCAAAGAGACACTGAGAGTTGAAGAGGAAGTGAAACAGGAAGACGGAGTTGTCTGCAATTTTCTGATCTCCTTGCAAACCTCGGCCCTCGCTTTGCTTTTAAAGCGACAGGCCACTTGATGAGCTCTGCGGCTGCTCGGCCCCCCCGTCAAAGGCCAGAATTATGGATCACAGACCCCCAAGACAATCAGCAAAGATTCTGTGTTCAGATCTGGTTCTGTCTGTCTGCTCCGGTCAGGGTCGAGGTTTTTGCATGGTCTGTCTGCAAGTATCTGCAAAAGTGTTAACATGCCTAAATGTTCCTATGAAGGAGCCTTTAACATGTCCTGAGAACCTAATAATGAGTTAGATTGATTCATTCCACCCTGCTGTGATTGGGGTTAAAGTTAGTCACTTGGCTGATTTGTTCTTGCCTCTGTGCCGTATTGAAAGTCAGCCGTGTCGTCAAAGGGGATGTAGTTTGTGTGGTGTTGTCACTCCGTCTGTACCAGACCGAAAGGGGTCATTGCACAAACAGCGAGTACTGTAGCAAGAGACGGTCACTTCCCTCTTCGCTGCTCGCCTGATGGAGCAGCGGCACTGCCGGTGGCTTTATCCTCTCAACCGCAGTCCAGGCATGTTGTACAGGCGGCTCACCGGGAGCCACGGCTTCTCCTCCAGGTGGAAGAGCTGGTTTGAGGTAGGCTGACTTAAAGAGACGGTCACAGTTTGACCTTAAAGGTCGTCGGTGTAGTCGGAGCTGATCCTCTTTTCCAGCGGTGAAGTCATCGCTGTGTTCTTGTTGTTCTGCTTCTTGTTCTCCGAGCGACTGTAACCTGTGAACGTCTGCAGCCCTACAGTCGTTTGTTTTCCTACATCGGGCTCTGTTCTTAGAAGGAGTCCTCCGGTGATTAAGACGTAGCTGGTAGGAGCCTGTTGACATGTTCCACCGCCGGTCGGACAGCTGTCGGTGCAGGAAGTGAGAATGAATGTGGCCATAAAACATGCCTGCTCACCGCGGTCCCGTCGGGCTCACGGTGTCTTAAAAAGTAACAGAACAGAACGAGCTCCACTCCGAGCAGCGAGCTCTGCGGTCCCCCTCAAACCAGGAGGCCCTGGGCCGGGCATTAACACAAGGAACAGAAAAAAAGAGCTGGAAACTCAATTTTCCCATTTCCTCTGGGTTTGGGTTGGACGCT
Source organism: Macroramphosus scolopax (assembly GCA_901007825.1). Classification (NCBI taxonomy): domain Eukaryota; kingdom Metazoa; phylum Chordata; class Actinopteri; order Syngnathiformes; family Centriscidae; genus Macroramphosus; species Macroramphosus scolopax. The sequence goes on from CAAKHC010010773.1 coordinate 2,411, forward strand.
CTGTGATGTAAATCCAAGAGAATAAGACGTCTGTTCTCCACGGCATCGCTCTCGCGGAGCCGCGATTCGCCCTCAGCGAACAGAGATGATCAACGGCTTCGGATGACCTCATCTATTAATAAGAACGACCGCCCGGTTCTGGTGAAGGTCAGAAGTCTGATTCCCAGACAGTCTGTCTCCACGAGCCGTCCTGCGTCCTGCAGGAGACACTGACGACGGTTTGAGTGAGAGCGATGCTTCATGTTGATGTTAAAGGAGGATCATAACTCCTAATGAGACACTAACATCCTGACTTGTATGAATAAATCCTCTCCTGGTGTGAGCGACCTCCTGCTGGTGAGGAGCGATCGCGTCGCTCCGCTGGACGCAGATCGGAATCAAACATTCACTCATCGAGCGGCGGTCGGAGCTGTTTACTGAACTCGTTATTCTCCTCTCGTCCTGCAGGAGAAGGAGCGAGAGAAGAGGGAGAAAGAGAAGGAGGGCAAGGAGAAGGAGAAGAACGGCCATCTCTTCACGCCGGCGGGCTCCGGCCAGGCGGCCCAGTGCTCCCAGTGCAATAAGGCCTTCAACAGTAAGGAGGCGTTCCAGTGCACATGTGAGTACCAACACTGTGTTGTTGTTGTTGTTTGGTCTCCTGCTGCTGGACGTCTGATTGGAGCACATTAACTGCTGGGAGACTAAAAGAAGGAGGAGTCCATCTTATCAACGCACTCGAACGGAGTCTTGTATTTATTTAATGGGTTTAAATAATCTTTAATTTCCCGTCTCCGTGTGCGACCGTCAGATTGATGTTTGGTGTTTGTTTATTTCTTCAGCCGCTTCCTGTGATGTCACCGCCTGGCGATGACATCACAGTCTTCATTCACTGTTACACACAGCTTCATTTACAGGCGTATGATTCGGTTTGTTCCTGGTGTGATCAGCTGTTGACTGTTTGTGCGTCGCACTGCCACAAACGTGCTTTAGATCTGCCCCGTTCGGGCCGTAAACAACTGCCGAATCAATAATCCTAATTAACGACGCCCGGTCGTCCAGACGACATAAACAGCCCGCGGTGGCTTTTCCGCTTAAAACAGCATCGCCAGTTCACCCTAAAGAGGATGTAGTTAATTGCACAAGCTTCTGCTGCAACGTCTCTAAAAAAAAAAAGGAGAAACAAGCTTTGAGATGGAGCACGGATCCTCTCGGTGGCCTTGATTTGAGATCTGTTGATCCACAGGCGGTCAGTGATCCACATGGTGGAGACCATTAAAATACCTCAAAGTCCCTGCAGGAGTTCTAAGTAGGTGCGTTGCATGAGATCCACTCGCTGTGTACTCGACAGTAAGACGAGTCCAAACCCTCCGCCGGCGTTGGAGTGAACAACAGCCTGCAGGCAGCAGCTCCTGTTCTGTACTCAGCATCACCCAGCCTGAGTGTTGATGGAATCCCAGGAGCAGCGAGTCTTCAGCAGGAGGACGAGCTGCTGCTGCTGCTGCTGCTTGTGGCTTCTTTTTCTTCTTATTTTCCGGGGTTTCGGTTGTGCAACATGTTTGTTTCGCAGACAACAGGAGAGGAAACGCGCCTGTATGAAAGGTCGTCGTTTGTTAGAGGAGATCAGATGACAGAGTCTGTCTTCATCCGCGTTCCAAAGGGCGGATTTTTCTCGCGAATGTTTATAAGAAGTTGAAATCTTCCCGTCGAGTCGGCGTTCATGTGAGTGTCATTCCTCGGCCATCTGTTTTTCCCTCCGTCGGTCTACCAGTGTTGCCCCTCTGTTGCATCACATGCTTCTTCCTCCAGTCTGGCTTTCATTAGTGGGGCTGGTGGAGTTTCCTGGCCGGCGATGAGAAACCACCGCGCACCCTCCACCCCCCCCCCCCACCCCGACTCCGCTGCCTCGTACTCACTGAGCCTTCCTGTTGCTTCCCCTTCTCTCCAGATTGCAACGCTTTCGTGCACAAGAGCTGCAGAGACGGCCTGCCTGTTTGTGCCAAGGTGAAGATGAAGGTAAAGGTTCCCTCGGGGTTCCTCCGCCACTCATTCTGTCGGCTTCTGTTGTCTCGCGGCCAATATTGATGCTTTGTATTCTCCGTGTCTGGCTAGTTGCCCAAGCAGCAGTTTACAGTGCCAGACTCCAGCTCCCTCCCCACCGTCACCATGAGGACCAACAAACGTGAGTGTCAGACCCAAACCTGCACGTCCTTCATCATCCAGAGTCACGTCGAAAGTTGGTTGTTAGTCTTCAAGTCTTCTTCATCCCCCCCACCACTAACTGCCTGTCCGTCTCTCTCTCAGGTCCAGCCGGCGGGACGAGGGAACGACCCTGGTCAGCCATCTTCTCCCCAGAAGACGGCTCCTCCCTGACGCTCCCGTCATCGCGAAGACACACGAGCATCATGAATCTCCACGGCAACAACCTCTCCAAGAGTCTCTCCATTAGCAACATTGCTGGGTGAGCTGATTGTGTGTGTTCACGCATGTGTGTTGTTGTTGCCTCTGTATCTTTAGATTAACCTCTGCATGTGTCTATTGTCTGTCCTCACAGTCCAGTGTTGGACGAGATACCCATCAAAGGCCTGCGGTACCTTTCCCAGTCCACCGACTCCCTGAACCGAACCGCCCAGGTCACAGAGTCCATGGAGTCGCTCACGGACGAAGGTCGGCACACACAAACCATCACAAGTGTTTATTTGAAGACAGCTGGAGAACAATGAGGTTGTCAGGATGAGAGACTCCGACCATCAAGTTGTAAGTTCCTTCTGTGTTGCTGTTGGTGCAGGGACGGAGATGATGGACGGACAGCTGATGGGGGAGTTTGAGGGCGAAGCCAAAGAGCTGGAAGCCGACTCGTGGAGTTTAGGCGTGGACCAGCAGTACCTGCAGCAGCTGGACAAAGAGCTGGTGAAGAGACAGGACGTCATCTACGGTACAACTGATTGTTTTAACCAAAGTTCAGTTCAGTTTGAACTGCTCTGCTCTGTGAGCGAGGGGAGTCCTGCCATGGAGTCAAGCATCATGTTCTCTGTTTTGTAGCTCTTCTCACAGACGTCGAGTACCTTTTTTATTTTCTATTTATCCCCTCAGGATGTAAAAATCCTCCACCAAAAAGCCTCTTCTTTACTTTTTATGACCGTAAGTCATAAGATGCTCTCCTGGATTGTTACTCTGCCATGAGTTCTCTGAAAGTCTCTGTAGACCTCGGAGACGTCTGTTTGCTGCATCAATCTGAGACTGGTAGCCAATCACGCTCCAGCAGTTTCACTGTGTGTGATGTGTATGATTGTGTATGACGCTGCAGAGCTGATGCAGACGGAGATGCACCACATCCGGACGCTGCGCATCATGTCGGAGGTCTACAGCAAAGGGCTGCAGAAGGAGGTGCAGCTGGAGCTGCAGACGGTGGAGAGGATGTTCCCCGCTCTGGACGACCTCCTGGAGCTCCACACGCAGCACGTCCTACGCCTCCTGGAGAGGAAGAGGGACAGCCAGCTGGAGGGGGGGAGCTTGGAGGGAGGCTTCGTCATCAACAGGATAGGAGACATCCTGGTCAACCAGGTCAGAGGAGAGAAGATACAGATAGAGATACAGATGCTAATGCTAATACTGATGCAGATAGAGATACAGATGATGATGTCATCACAGATCCCTAATGTATACAGACTCTGGGGTCTGACAGGCATGCTGGAAATGTCCCGGAGCATTGAAAGACATTTAGTTGTGTCTGGATTTTGTTTTGTTATCTTATCTCATGCTAGGGAAGTTAGCATTTCCTTGCTTCTGACGATAGCTGTGAACGCACCACCTGTGATACGCTGCCCCCTGTTGGTTTGTAATGTAAAAGCTTGTTCAGATCACCTCCATGTTTTTAGCTGTGTAGTTCATTTCTCTCTCTCTCTCTCTTTGTGTGCGCTCCAGTTCTCAGGGTCCACCGGTGAAAGCATGAAGAGGATTTACGGACGATTCTGCAGCCGGCACAACGAAGCCGTCAACTTCTACAAGGACCTCCTGACCAAAGACAAACGCTTCAAGGCCTTCATCAAGGTGAGTCTCGCTGGCGCCGCCGTCAGGCAGCGCTGGTGCTCTTCGGCCTCTTTGGTTCTTGTCTTCAGTTCGATCTTCTGAGATGAACCTTCCTTCATCTGCACGTCATTTCAATCAGTGCATGTGTAGGAGACCTTCTTATACAGGCCACATGGTTCCTCCTGTTACCCTCAGTCACAGTAAACAACCTCTGAATGATCATTGATGTTCTACAGAAGCTCCGTCTGAAGGCTCCTCACTATCTGACACCTGTTTTCTTCCTCTGTTCCAGAAAAAGAGGAGCAGCAGCATCGTGCGGAGGCTCGGCATCCCAGAATGCATCTTGCTGGTGACCCAGAGGATAACGAAGTACCCGGTGCTGATTCAGAGAATCCTGCAGCACACTAAAGGTGAGCTTCATCACGCCGTCTTCGCGTCGACGCTTTTACTGTTTGCTTTCATACGACAACACGAATCAGAGGAGGACGTTTTATTTAGTCTTTAATGATCCCGTTAACCAAACGTGTTTAGGTGCATCAGTGTTGTTGATAACTGGTCGTGCGGGCGGCGCCTCCATGTACCAGGATGCACTCCGACTTCATCCCCTCTGCCAGCTCTGATATTTATAGTGGAATTAACACAGCGCACGCACAGTTGGAGACGGTAATTTACTGCTTTGGGAGCACCGAGGTGCAACAACCAGCGGAGCCTGAGATATTCACAATAAAGAAAACAAGTGTTTGAGCTTCCTCAGTCTGCAGACCTGCAGGTCACCTCTGATTTTAATCCTTTCAAGGTTTCTCTAAATTAATTCGGAGCGAAGAGAAGTCCCACTGTGTGGATTCTGGGGGGGGCTGGTGTGCAGCTGTCGCCGACCTTTGCATCCCTTTTTATTTATTTATATCCATAAAAGATAGTTTATTAAAGCCTGTGCTGTTTATTTACCTGGTTATGGAGCCTCTGACGCTCAGGAGACGGAGATACAACCTGTAGACGTTCAATCAGCCCGGACCTTCAGTGCTACGCTGTTAAACAAATGTCAGATCAGGGGAGCGACTGTAACGTTCATCTTCCTCCCGTCTCCGCTCGCCTTCGCTCTCTTGCCACAGAGCAATTAAGAAAGATTCAATAAAAGACTCGGATGTTTTTTTCCCGGAAACTCTATTAATTCTGAAGCAAACGGCTGCGCCCTGAAAACCCATTAAGATATGTTAAATGGACCTTTCCAGTTAACGTGTCAGGTTGGAGTCTCTGTGAAGGAAAGAACAAGTGGAGAGAAGAAGTTCTGTAATTAACCCAAAGAGCAGGAGAAGTTGTGCAACGCTGCCGCCGCTGCTGCATACAGATGACTCGCCAAATGTCAAGACTGTATATTTATTATGAGACACGTGATCTTTATTCTCGAAGCGGAGGAGCAGATTTGCTCCAAATCGTCTCTCACTTGCATGTTTAGAGTTAAGAGAAGTGAACAGGACCAACCTGCTGACATCATGTTGGTTACAGATGGCGAGGAAGACTACGAGGACCTGAGGGAGGCGGTGCGCTGCGTGAAGGAGGTGATCGCAGCGGTCGACGGCAAGGTGAACGAGCACGACAAGAGGCGGCGCCTGAAGGACTTCCACGGCCGCACGGACAGCAAGTCCATCATGATGATGAAGAGCGGTCAGATGTTCGCCCGGGAGGATCTCCTGAGGAGGAGGCTGATCCACGACGGAGCGCTGCAGCTGAAGAACAGCCAGGGCAGACTGAAGGGTGAGGAGATGCTTACATCATCTGTCTTCTTACTTAGCTAAAGTGTTCGAATAGTTCACTCATCCAACTTCAACTCCCCCCCCCCCCCCCCGTCTGTTGGTCCTTCAGATGTCCACGCTTTGCTCCTGTCAGACGTCTTCGTCTTCCTCCAAGAGAAGGACCAGAAATACGTCTTCGCCCTGCTGGTAGGATCCGTCACCTCTCTTTCTCTCTCTCTCTCTCATCCCCCCATCCTCTCTTCCTCCATCCTTCTGCTTCTCCATCCAGTAATGAAGATCTAGGGGCGGTCCCAAAGATGATGATGTCATACTTTCCCCATCATACAGTGGTTGTTAGCGTTAGCATTAGCTGCCCGGCTCACTGCACTTCGCTGCAGCTAATAAAGTCGTCCTGGCTCTGGGCATCGAACCCAACTGGGATAAATCATATTTAAGAAGCTCTTTTCTTACAGTTTCATGGAGTGAAAGGCCGTAAGTTTATAGAGCAACTCCAGTGAAAGAGACAGAATCCATTAGTTCATCATCTCGGATGCTATCGATCCTGATCTTGACTTGACGATTGATTTGATCTCCGGAGTGTTAAAGTTCCCACCAAGTTGAACACTGAGCAGAAATGAAACAGCAGTTAAGGATACGAAGCTGCTGATGTTCTTGAGGTCAGCTGACTCCCGGGTGTCATTTCCCTTTTATTCTCCACCTTTTCCTTCACCCAACTCTGCTATAATCTCTAACTGCCCCCCCTCTCCCGCCTGTATCCTTCCTCTCTCTCTGCTTCTCATCATGTCCTCCTCCTCCCTCCCTCTCGTTCTCTCTCCTCCCTTCACCGACCGACCCCTCCCCTGCTCTTCCTCTCCCTCTCTCCCCTGCAGGACCAGCGCTCCACGGTCATCTCCCTCCAGAAGCTGATCGTCAGGGAGGTCGCCAACAAGGAGCGCGGCCTCTTCCTCATCACCGCTGGCATCGAGAAGCCCGAGATGATGGAGGTCCTGGCCAGCTCGAAGGAGGAGCGCAACACCTGGATGCAGCTGATCCAGGAAGCCATGCAGTCCATGTGAGTCGGGTTTATTTACCCTCTTTGTTTTAGAGGATTACTTGCAGCCCCCCTGAACTAACCTGCACCTGCTCCAAAAGAGACCCAGCCTCTCTGTGGTGCATTCAGGGCTCTCCTCCTCCATGTATATCTGTGTTGTATCCCAGGGGTTAGCCCCCGCCCCGTCCTCCAGATACTAATATATGGTAAGCTGTTCCAGAGCACTGTGCTGTCAGGAGAATTAGCGCTACTCCACCAGGGGATGGGATGTACTCAGGGACAGTCTAATGCTGGTTCAGCTTCAAGGGCAGCTCACTATAAGCAGAGGATTATTTGTCTGCAGCCAGCGGGAAGGAGAGAGATTTAGTACTTGGTCTCGCTCCCCCCGTCTGACTTCTGTCAAAATACAAAACTGAGATCAAGTTACAGAGGAGACAAAAACACTTTGACTGGGTCCGATTATCATTAACAGTCACCAGGACCTGGAAGGTTCAGTAGATGTTTCACCTGTCAGAGGACTTGGAAGATAAATAAAGGTATTGATGGACACGTCGTCGATGATGATGATGATGATGATGATGCTGTTTGTAGAAGTTCCACCAGTTTCAGCGAACTAACAAAAGTGATGCGTCGTGTTTCTCGCAGGGAGAAAGACGAGGATGAAGGGATTCCCAGCGAGACGGAAGATGACAAGAGACAACTGGAGACCAAAGCCAAAGAGATGAGAGGTGAGAGAGGAGGAGAGATAAAGCAAATCTCTTCCCGACACAACACGACTGTTGTCTGGTTTCAGCCTTCAACGTCCTCACGCGGTGTTTCTTCTATTCCCTCCCCGCCTGCCGCCCCGCCTGGTCAGATCTGCTGCGGCAGAAGGATACAGAGATCATGTCTCTGCTGGAGGAGAAGGTGCGGCTCTTCAGAGGGATGTGGGAGGGCCTGAGCCCGGGCGAGGAGGCCTGCCGGCAGGTCGAGCCTTTCTTCCGGTCGGCCAGCAGCCTGGAGCCGCCCAGGGGGGCGTCCATCATGAAGGATGCCCTGCAGGAAGGTAAGACGGGGAGACGGGGAGACGGGGAGACGGGGAGACGTGCAGCGCTGCGTCGGGCATCATTAAAAAGAGGAAGTGAAGAGAATCAGACAGGTCTGTCGATACTTCTGCCCCCAGTAAATACTTGTTACGCTGTAGGATTCTTCTTGGAAGCCGAGCAGAGTGACGGGTGCTGTTTACATCGTCCGTACACATCGTACGGACGTTTGTTGTCTTCCACCATCAACGTACGCTGGCGTCACTTCAAGTTTCTCTTCTGCTTTGAGCAGCTGAAATAGGAGATGAAACAGTTCCTGAAAACATCATTCAGAGAGCCGAACGCCGTTCATAGATTCTTAGTTCCTCCAACAGCACCCGGTCTGATCGGAGGATCTCGGTCTCAGTCCGGGTTCCTCCAATCAGACCGCCACATGCTACACCTTCATCATAGAGGCTGTAATCCTTCATAACCTCCTGATGGTGAAGCGTCATTCGCCCCCGGTGCAGGTGTGATCCACCTAACCACACAAGTCGTTCTGAGTTGGAGCCTTTGTGTTTTGTGATGATGTAAAGCGAGTTAATAGAAAACATTAGAGAAGGTTTCGGGGTGTGTGAGAGGCCCGGTGACGCCTGTGTGAAGATAAACATCGATTTAAAATCAGGAACATTTTCTAACCAGGTGGGAAATCAGATTTGTTGTCTGGAAAACATTTTCAAACGTTTGTTTGTTAATCAGGTTTTCTACCTCCATTTAAAATATCTCACAAACACGGATTATTGATACGACCAATGTGAGAGATGTTATCAAGTTACCTTTTCATCAGATCAGATCAAGACTGAAACAGTATGAATACGTGCTGGAGGCAGTTTCCTCTGAGTAAATGTTCTGGTTCAAATCTTGTTTTTATTTTATTTTATTTTGACGGGGTTAGGAAAATAACCCTGAAACATATTGTCACATGTGCATACGTTATCACTCTGCAGTAGCATGTAATTAGCCTCTTACTTAAAACAAACAAGATCTGAAGAGCTACGAGCTCGACGGCGTCCAGAGATGAAGACGTGCAGCATCGAGCTTTAACGGCTGCAGGCAGCAAGAGTTCCAAGACAACGTCTCGCTGGTCACTAACTGACACCTAGTGAAGACGTGTTGCTGCTGTGATGCAGGACGGACGTATGGAAGAAGGTTTAAAACCAGCCGAACCTGCTCTGTGAATCCGTCTCCTGCAGCAACAACCGTCCTTACTTGATGTTGGTAACAGTAATATTATTTATTTTACTTGTCATCCACCAGCTTCATCTGAGAACTGCATATTGACATCAGCATGTAAACATCATCCAGTGTTTCCTGATACACATATCAAAACTTTTAGGAAAAGAGCTCTGTGTGTTGCAAACAGGTTGCTTAGCAACAGCAGCCAGCAGCAGGTTGAGAGACGAGGCGGCCTGATCGGATTCATTAGAGCAGAGCTGAACTGTAACGTAGTTAGCTGAGATAATTCACTTACTGACCTGCGCATCGATTTTTTTTGCTGCCTGTGTGTGTGTGTGTGTGTGTGTGTGACACAGTGGAGACGTTGCAGGCGCTGGTGAACGGCAGCCTGGGTGGAGCCATGGCCAGCGTCCAGGAGGGGGGAGGAGCCGGGCCGGTGTGTTTGCCCCGTCGGGCAGAGACCTTCGGGGGCTTCGACAGTCACCAGATGCACTGCAGCAAGAGTGAGTCTGCAGCTGTGGAGGCTGGTTGATGTTTCTGACGGAGTTCAGGCCCTTTGGTCACCCAGACTACGTCCAGATAATATAGTTAGCATAGCGGAGGTCACAGCACCCAGCTCTCCCCACAACCCCCCCGTTAGTATACATATCTTATGTATAAAACATGGATCTGGAAGGCTTCACATCTGGACACGTCGTCCGTCACATACACTGATACCGGAGGAACATCAGTGACAGCCGACATCGGCCCGGCTTTTACACAAATTAGTTCTTTTTATCCAAAACATTAGCAGCGTGTTTGTGTTTTTTATCTAAGCTGTGCAGGTGCACGTTGGAGCGCCGGAGGAAAGCTTTGGTTTCCATGGTTACGGGCCGATCAGCCTCTCGAAAAGCCAAAGCTTTTCGTCCGCCGGCGAGGCGGGAGGAACATTAGAGTGACTTCCCGTCTTATCGTCGCGTTAAATATTCAACAAGTTATCAGTCTGTGTCATTAAATCCACCTGCCGCCATCATATTAAATTACTGGGACTATTTTCAGAGTAATCAGATTACCTCATTATACGACCTGTCCATCACCTCCACCACCTCCATCACATGTTTCACTCATCCCACAACAATGACGATGTCCGTTGAAGTGTCTCTGTTCTGTACTCGAGCACCGCCGCCGCCTCTTTACTTTCTCCTCCTGTGGATTCCCAGGTGGAGACAGAGACGAGAGCGAGGACACGATGGGAGATCTGCGCAGGACGGAGTCCGACAGCGTTTTAAAGAAGGTCAGCATCTCGGCAGCCAATTATTCTCAGCCGCGAAAGCGCTCCGCCCCCGCGCCGCGGCCGGGCGCCCGGAGGGCCGCGTGCTGCCGTTGTACTCCAACATTAACAACAGCGTTAAGATGAGTTAAGATGAGTCCGTCTCTCCGGTGGATTCGCCTCTCGACTCCTCCTGCCGGGGCCCGTTGCTAATGGCGACCATCACTTGTGTGAGGATTCAATAGTGGATGAAAACGAACGAGTCGCCTTTAGGTGCCGTTTCTAGTTTGCTAGCTAACATTCATCCGTCCTGCATTGACTGTTTGTGTGAGACGAGCGGCAGTGGGAAGTCTCACAGGAGCAGCTGGTCTTTGAACGCAGCCAAACTGGTCGTCAACAGAAATGT
>CAAKHC010010775.1:0-23322 GCA_901007825.1 Macroramphosus scolopax
TTGGAAATAAAAAGCGACCTCTGCCAGCAGTCTTTTTTCATCTAAATGATAAAAAGCTGCATGACGGAGCCAGAAGTGATTCATCTTCTATCCTCCGGCTGCGGGACGGACCAGCGGGGACCCGACTCAGGCGACAGGGGCCCCCGACTGCAGTGTGCGGTGCTTCCCGTCCACCGCGGGACGCTCGGGCGGGACGCCGGGGCGAGCAAACAAGTGCTTCATTATTTCGGTCTTGTTTTCTATTTATCAGAAACACGGCGGAGACGTAAAGACTCGCTGTGTCAAAGAATGTGAGTGAGAAAGTGATCTTCTACTTTCTGTCTGGCATGTGACCGCACAGGAAATCCTTCTCAACTCGTGTGGACAAAGTAACACACTGAAGACGCCTTAAAATACAACATGTCAAGGGCGAAGTACATGAATTACTACTCTGCTGGAATCCAGATACTTTTCTCGCCCTCAAACACTCGGAGTCATCAACAGAGACATGCAGATGTTACAATCAAAGGTTGTATGGCAATAAAAGAAAGAAGAGGATCTGAGTTGTGTTCATGTGTGAATGTGTTTAGTTTCTGTATCGTAACAGTGGTGAAGCAGCAACACAGCAGACGAGGTGACGAAGCAAGTTCTTGTGAAACGATCGAGAGGTTCAGGAAGCGAGTAGAATCGTTTTAACTCTGTGGTCGATGCCTTCGCAATGTCAGAAAAAACTACGGGGGTTTTTTGGAGGCTAAATAGAAAATGAAAATGACCGGTTATTACTGTGCTTGTTGCAGAGAGCAGAGCTGCTGCTGCAGCGTCAACAACACCGGGGAGGACAGAGAGCTGGGAACAAGTCAGTTCTTTTACCAAGTTTCATCTGCTTGACTTTTTGTCGTCAGCATTGCTTTAATGACCCCGATGGGGAAGTCAGAAAGAGGAGGAGCGAAGGAGAGAGGAAGAAGAGGGTCCGCAGATGTGATTATGTCTTCAGGAATCCGCCTCGGCCAATAGGCGACATGGGAGCGGCGCCAGGGGCTTTTTCCAGGCCACCATTGTGGTGTGTCCTCATTTGGTGAAAGGTGGTTCCTCCTGAATGCACACACACACACACACGCACATGCACACGCACACACACATGCACATGCACAGCACACACACGGAGGGGCGAGTTCTTTGCTCTGCTAATCGGGTTGGAATTGAAAAGCTCTTGCTAACGACGGGTGCAGCCAGCGAGCTTTTGTGTTCCGATGATGTGCGTCTGACTGGGCGAGCACATCTTCAGCACGCGCCTCCATATTTACCTTTGAGCCAGGTGACTCAGGGCGCGGTGTGTGCGGTCAGGTGCACCTGCTTACATACGAAACGCATGTGGTAGAAACTCATCTGATGCCACCGGTGCAGGAAGAAAAACAGTGATTTAAATAGAAACGTCTGCCTACGTACACACGTCCTGAGTCCCTGAGGTAAAAGGTTTGTAGTGGCTCCGAAGAGACTGACGAGCTGTCTGATTACTGCTAATCTCCAGGCAGGTCGGTAATATTAGAACTGCACCCAAGTGAACCAGCTGAGTTTAGCTGCGGCTGTATTAGTGCCCGAGGAGGAGGATGATGAAGCCCATGTGTGCTCCGACTAAGTATTTGCCGCTCCAGTGTGCCCAAATATTAGGATAAGACGAGACCAGCGTGCTTCAGTGGTGGGAACAAAGTGGTGGGAGCATCATTAACGATCAGATGAAGATAACAAGACTGCATAAAAAGACTTCTGTCTTTTATCCAGTTTGTCCACACGTCAAACATTAATGTCAGAAAACATACTGAGACGTGTTCACCTTCATTACGTCAAATCTGTGAGGGTGCGAGGAGGCTTATAATCTGCTGATGGACACCTGCAATCATGTACACGGTGACCGCTTAGTGTCCGCTCATCTGTCCTGTTACTGCAGATTACCAGATGAAATTCCTAGAAGTAATAATTAACCATGATGTCATAATAAATAACCTTCTTTAGTTTTCTTTTTAGCCATATTTGTAGACTATAAATGGTGTGTTACACTGCACAAAGACTAGAATAGAATTACCGTCTACTTATTTTCCTTCCCATGATGGGGCTGAATGTTTTTATGGCAACTATAATTCAGGTCAAGTTTTAATTGGCGAGGTCATTTGCTTTGCCACTGATAAGCAGTGCTCTCACTCAGGAGTGGGTCAAAGATGCCTCATATATGGATGAAAAAAAAAAACATTAACGGAAAAACCCTGAAAAATCCCAAAACACAATAATACATCACCTCGATTTAAATCATCAGACTATTATAACATAACTCGGGTAACAAACCCGTATTACACATGTAAGTACAAACCCTCTCCTATGACAGGAATGAAGTTCTGCCTGAATGTTATGTAACAATTTGAAATCACTACTTGCTATTGTTGCTGCGGCAAAGCGACCGTACCTGGAAGCAAATGGTTTGTTAGTAATTGAAGGGAGCAGCAGCCTCAGCAGTGAACTGCCTTCAATGAGGCCAAAACAGAAGGAAACAAACTACTTGGAACCACTTTGAACCCAAACAGAATCCCACCCTTTAGTTCATCACTGCCCAGAAGTATTTAAGTACAAGATCATCTCACACCTGAGCTAAAACGATGTGCCTGTGTGACCGACACATCAACTGTGCAACCCAGGAAGTAGATCCAGATACACGCCTGCTCGTGTGTAGGCAGATATCTCACCATCACATATGGTGTGGAATCAGTTATGTGGAGGTTGGTTACAAACGCTTCCAGTGTTACAACTCTCCATGATCAAGCATCACAACGCCGTTTAGCCGCGAAAGGCTCAATCGAGCGTGTAGGTGGCTGCTGCTGGCAGATCCGACCCGGCGGCGGCGGCGTGGGCAGCCAGCGGAGACGTATGTGGAGATCTGGGTTTACCCTGCCACGTATGGAGGCCGTGAGTCACCGCTCCGATCGGGTGCTCTTTGGAGCCGTACGTGAGAGAGAGGACGTGATTTTTACTTGCTGCATTATCAGGCTGATAAGAAACGGTGGCGGCCGGTGGACCCGTTGAACCTCATCTCCTCCCGTGCACGAACACAATTGAGGAAAGAGTTTGTGTTTTCTCACGTGTGGATATAAAAAACCGCCTCAAAGATCCGATACTGGGTAATAAGATGGTGAACGTAAGAGACGAGTCCACGCCGAGGTCAAATAACTGACCTCCACTTCGCACCTGGTCCGATGTAAACACACCAGCTGGTTCTTAAACATGAGATATTTGGGTCTCCGCCAATAGAAACACATCTTACATCTTCGTCAGACGATGATTTGTTGTAACGTGGTCTTCATCGGGTCAACACGAAGCTCACAACAGTTAGAAGAAGAGCGTCAGCATCACCGCTGACGTAACAACGTGTGTGTGTGAGACACAGAGAGTGTGCGTCCTCATCCAGGAATCCTAATGACAGGATAGAATGGCCGCGGCTCATGTTGCCCTGGCAACAAGCACCATGGATATATGACAGAAGGAAACGGGAGAGTGGAGGTGGACACAGACACTCGGAGGGAGACGGGCACGGCGGCGAGGGAACATTTCGGGCCGTGTGAGCAGGCAAACTAATTTGTAAGAGCGTCTATGAAACTGTGCGCTAACAAAAGCAGAAATATCATTTACATACTGCTTATCTCCGTCCTGGGATGAGGACTTGTTAACCACAGAAACATCCACGTTGATTACACGCAGCCTGCACGGAGAGACTATCTGAATTAAATTCATTATGCACAGAAAAAGCAGCACATACAGCTGCAGGTTCTCAGACCGGATTTGCATCTAAAGCGGGGAGAGAGAACTGGATGAACAGGGCAGCTGGGAGGGTCTTTCTGGGGATTCTACCTTCCATTTATCACAAGAAAGCAAACGAACCGATGCAACAAATGTGTGTGTTGAAGCCTACGTGTGTTTCAGAGTCAGTGGGCTTCTACCTGCCGCGTTCACTCGCCCACCGGTTCTTTTTATAAACTTCCAAAGAGCCCCGTGCGTTCGTTGTCGGCCTCTTTTAGTCTCCTCAACCTTTTTACTCGAGCTCTCAAAAAGACACAGAAATGGTCACACTGAATTAAACATGTCACTAACAGAGGGGCTTCGCAGGCTCACTTCTAATTACACTCCTCACTTTTGCAGGGCTGCACATGTGCTGGAGGGGGAAACAAACCAGTGTGTACGTTTGTGTTCAACTGAGCTGGTGCTCTGCGTGTGCGTGTGGTGTGTGTGTGTGTGTGTGTGTGTGTGTGTGTGTGTGCGTCCACATCCTGCAGCCACAGAACGCTTAAAAGAAATGACGAGCTCATTAAGCAGAAACTATATTTGCTCCGACAGTTCTATCCGTCTTTGAGTAATAACAAGAACACAATAAAAGCCCCCGGGGACTTTCAGCCAACACATGTTTGTCCTGAACTGCGATGCTTCTCTTGCTAAGCAACACAACGGCCGTAGAGTCGAACCTGACAAGCTTTTATACAATAATTCACTATTTCAGAGGCAGGTAGCGATGCAGCAGCTCACTACAGAGCCAAAGGGGATGATGAGCGAGGATGGTGAGTCGTCCCCGGGCCCTTTGAAACCGTCTCTCCCTCCTCACATTTTGATGATATTCATGCTTTCCTCTGAAAATTGAGAACACCGTCAGAGCTCTCGGGTTTGTGAAAACTTGTCCGAACATTTCTCTCGGATGGAGCAGATTTATATTGTCGGATTGAAGATGATTCGAGGCCTCCTACTTGGCAATTAGAGATCAAAGACAAGTCAGCATGAGGGGAGAAGAAAAATCAATATAAAAGAAACTTGGGAGTCATCAAAAAGATGGAATTGCACATTTGAAAACTGCACTAACTGATATTTGATGACAGTGCATGTGATGTGAGGGCAGACGGCCCTGCAGCTGCCTCGGCGCTTTAGCTTCTTGAAACTCATAGTTTCACTTTTACAACAAGCAACTGAGCCTTCTGTTCCTGCTCATCGCTCTCAGTAACTTTGCAGCAGCAGCAAGCGGTTTGATAAACTCCCTCCATGCTACCTGCTTATCGCCAAACGACCGACAGACAAACTTAGAGATCGGCCGCCGAACACCTTGGAGCGTTTAGCGGCTCCGTATTTCCCTTTGGAGCCGGTAGAGACCGACACAGATCGGGGAAATTACAGGGAATATTTGGCTTCCACTCATCAGGAAGCCGGATCCACATGAAAGCTGATGTTGCTCTGTGTCAGCTGGATTTGGAAAGCAAAGTGGTTGCCAGCTTGTTTGCCAGATTTAGAGGCTCATATGTTTTGTATTGTGTTAACACAAGCGGCCAAAAGATCAATCGATGCAGCGAATAATGCAGATGTATAATTAAACGTGTAAATGAGTACGAATGTCAGGGCAGGGAGAGAGTGGAGCACGAGGCTTCGTCCCTGATCTCCAAACAGATCCAGGGTTGGACTAATGTCAGCGTGCTGCGATGAACTTTATACACTGACAGTCATTTCATGACTTTATATTTGTTCGTCTTGTCTGCAAATAGACATGAAACTCAATGCATTTGTAATCTGAAGCATTTCCGCCGTCGCTTCAGCTCAAGCTAAATAAAGAAAAGCACTCAGGTCTGCGGCTCGGTTCGTTTGCAAGGAGAAGTTTCTGAGACGCGAGGGGGGGGTGGGGTGGTAGGTTTCAGGAAGTGTAAGGGAGGAGACGTGGGGAATGTCTGCTGGATGGTAAATAATTAAACACAATGGACTTTCACACCTGTAGCCCGGGCGCACAATGTAAATGTAGCAGAGTGCCCTTTCATTGGCCTTTGTGTGTTCCAGGGAGCCTCCGAAGCATTTATAAACCTGACGTATGCATGACATTTAAGTACAAGCAGAAAGCACTCGTGGACATGGGACTCGTTAAGGAGCAGCTTGCTTCTTGTTGCATCCACACAAAGTGCTGATCCTTTAAGTCGGACTGTTGCAGTGCATGTTTTACATTTAGGCTGTTTTAATCCGTGTCGTTAGGTCCGTTTGTCCAGAGTTGCTCCGTTGCTTTTCCTTCACACTGACGTGTTACAAACACACCAAGAGGAGGAAACAGGAAGTCAGCAGACTGACAGGTTAGTCGGTCATACAAGACGTGGTGATCTTGGAACTGTCATGAGGGGGTCACGCTTCCTTTAATTGTAAAGTTCAAGCACCTTAATGTAGCTGCAACAAAACTCTCAAAGTCTTTATAAGCACATCGAACTTGTCACTGTGAGAAATGTTTTACGGTATCCCTTTAAAAACACACTGATCCATGTATACGGTCGCTCTTTTATCAACAGCTGTTCATAGCAACAGATTGAGTTGAGACGTGTTATTAATTAGCACGTTCAGTAACATCATCACATAATTGTGTGAGTACAAAAAAAATATAATAGATATAAAGGCTCGTTGAACACAATAACACCAACACACACACACACACACACACACACACACACACACACACACACACACACACACACACGAACTCTCTCTGGATGTTGTAATGACAACAAATAATCACCGATCAGACCACGTGCAAACCGATCGGCAGGTCTCGCTGCCAGCGTGCGATTCTCTTTGACATCGTGTCTTTACACTTATAAACCTGCCAGTTCTGCCCGCGCCAAGTCAAGAGAGCCCAATCCAATCAAACTGCAGATGGAAACCGAGTCAATCCTGGCCCGTATGTTTCACTAGAAAGCTCGAGACGATTTTTTATGCAAATGCTGGAGTGGTGTCGTACAAGAAGCTGCACTTGACCTACATAGCTCTTCCACAATTCCCTCCCTGATAGAGAGGAGATCACAGGGAACTGGAAGCCAGGGGACAGGCCTTATTAACCATCACTGCAAAAAGAATAAAGCAATGCACTGTGGGTAGGAAGAGAAGAAAGAAAAAGCAGAGTGGTGCTTGTGGAGCGATACAGATAAGAGAGTATGAGTGTGTGCTGGATGTGGTCGAGCATTCAACACACACTCCCCCTCGTGTAGTAAGACCTGTAGCAAGAGAAGGTGCATGGAGAAACAGATTTTTTTTAGATGAGTTGATGATCTCAACTCCTGACGACGTGCGTGTGGAACGTTCTTTTTTCGCTCGTATAAAAAACCCCATCAACAACAAAAAATAGGTTTGGTTTCGCTGGTAAAAGAATGCTCACAAACCCAATCCCAGGCCAGGACACAGAGCTGAGGCCATTTTCAGAGGCTGCTCTCACACAGAAGCTGCACTGAGCAGAAATTCCACACAAATTATACAGGCCAGGCCAAGCCTTGATGCTTTTGTAATTGCCTGCGCAGCCCTGCCCAGAAAAGAAGGGATGAAAAAGAAGGAGAGGGACCTGATGATGACCAAGAGGAGCAGAGATACGACAAGATGAGAGAGCGTTTGGTTAGAGAGAGACAAAGACAGAAGACAGGATGTGCTCGCTGCTCATCTACATGCACACGTGCACACACACAGACACGCACGGACCGAATCCCAGCGGGTGTCGTTGACCTGCAGGCGAGCGTCGCTCAAAGCCAAAGATCCCACAGTTTCCATCGATACCAAATATATGATGCTGGATTACAGGGAAATGCTTTGAGGTTGTGATTTGCTAAAACTGGACAAATTGTAAAAAGAAGTTCAGTCTTTACTGCTTTAAACTCGTCTTAGAGAAGTGCCAGTCAATCATAATGGCATAAAGTGGCTGCAGAATAGTGAGCAGGCCGAGTTTATCGCCCTGCTCCGCTTTACTTGGAAAGCAGCGGATTACAGCTGGCCAGGTCAAGAACACAGGACTGTAGGCCAACGTCTGAGAGGCTGAGAAACCCGTCTACAGTGAAGAGCTGCCAAAAGGCTCAACATATTCAGGATTAGACCCAATGTGGTGCTTACAGACCAGACAGGTAAGTGTTACACCTTTATTTCGTTGCCTTTCTACTGAGAGAAGGAGACTGTGCAGTGCTGGAGGAAGCCTGATGGATGTCATGCGAGAGTCATACTCGTTGCTATTGTTCCATCTCCCAGGCCTTGAGCAAACACCGTCTCTAAACTCCAGATACCAGAGCGACACAAACACCACCATGCTGACGATATTATTTGACATGCGGGCGGAACCAGCCTGCAGCAGCTTTTGCAAAATTAAAATAGGCAACATTTAACTGCACTAGGATTCATAAATGTCTTCCTTGGAGTCTGAGATGGGCCAGAGTGAAGCCAAATCATCCAGATAGTGAATACAGCGCTCAATAAGTTTAACCAATTAAGCCCTCTGTGACAATTAACATACACTTGTAGGACTAGAATCCACAGGAACATATTCTGTGTGTCATTCCAAGTGGCTGAGAAACACACTTTTAATCCACGTAGGCGTCAAGAACCTGAGAACAGTTCAAGCGGATGGAAATGAAGATTTTAAATAGGACGCACGCTCTGCAATAACAGTGTGGGTGAAGCATAAGGCTGCTTGAATCGCCGGAAAGCACAGGTGACCAGAGTGCAGCCACTTGGTTGGAGAGCAGTGAAGTGACAAGTGCACGGAGATGAGTGGAAAACAAAACAGAGCATTTCCTGTGTGACACTCTACTAAATATAGATAAGAGGAAACTTTACTGATTCCCCCTCAGGAAGACTTGCTGTGTTCTGCAGAAGAGTGAATATTAGGACACCACTTCTTAATAGCTTGTCTAACGTCCACCACTATCTTTTTTATGTGTCAATAAAGCCAAAAAGAAAATCGACTGCAGTTTTCTGTCTCACCTTCTTGCTCGTGGAACCCGTCTTGGAGAGGCAGGACTTTGTGAGGGAAAGGTATCCACCGATGACCTCGATCTCCTCCACAGCAGGGTAGCGTTTCTTCAGCAGGGAGCCCAGCTGGGCGTACGGGGCCTGTGGAGGCGTTGACCCCGGTGAGGCCTCACTTGAGGCTTCCTGCTGG
This sequence comes from Macroramphosus scolopax, assembly GCA_901007825.1. Taxonomy (NCBI): domain Eukaryota; kingdom Metazoa; phylum Chordata; class Actinopteri; order Syngnathiformes; family Centriscidae; genus Macroramphosus; species Macroramphosus scolopax. Next base: position 8,939 of record CAAKHC010010775.1, read on the forward strand.
GACTCAGGTGAGCTTGGCTGGGCCTCGGCCTCCCCTCTACGCTTAGGCACCACAGTGAAGGTATTCCCCTTTCTCTTTTGCACCATGGGGCTGGGAGCAGGGACACGCTGCGGGGGCTCCACCTCGATGTCGTCTATGTTTGTCACTGGCAGCAGCTCCGTGGGAGGCTGTTCTGGAGCTGTGGAGCGGGGTGACGGGAACGTGGACAGGGCAGGACGCTCTGAGGGGATTGGAGATGGGGCAGGTGGGGGGGAAAGGGGTGAAGTTAGGACAACTGGAGAAGAGGGGGGTGATACAAATGCAGGAGATGGGGACAAAGGCTGTGAGATCAGGGGTGCAGGGCTTGTGGCAACAGAAGGAGATGGGTCAGGCTTGAATGGCCCCTCCACTTCCTTCTCCTCATTCCGCATCGAGGGCATCACAGTGGGCGTAGGGGCTTGGGAGGTTGGCACTCCTGGCGTGGACCGCTCTGCCACTCTGTGAGAGGGGGAAGACTTGATGGGGCTGGGTGGTGCTGTTGCAGATGAGGCAGTAAGATGGCGCTTGGGGATCACTGTGAAGGAGTTTCGGGACTGCAGGCGTAGGTTCGCCAGGGCCCGTGCCTGGGTGTCCCCATCAGGAATTTGGGCGAGGTCTGGCTTTGCGGAGGGATGGATCTCAAAGTCGGGTGAGGTGCGTGACACTTTAGATAAGATGGGACTCGAGGGGAACTGAGCACGGGCACGAGGGGTCTCTGGAGAGCATGGCTTTGGGTTGGGGGGCACCTCTGCAACCTCCCAGTCTCTCTCTCTGGTGGGCTTGGTTTGCCCACTGTCTGGCTCATCTCTGGGGGTGACAGCTGTGCCACAGCCTCCACTCCCCTCGAACCGCTGACAGAAGGAAGAAACAGACTGCGGGGGCCTGGTGGAGTGCTGGGGGCTGCCTGGCAGAGAAGCAGCAGACTGTGGCTTTGGTTTTGAACACCAAGGACTGTGGAAGACGGGCGATGCCTGGCTGCTGCCAAGGCTAATGACCGAGGGGCCTGGCCTGGGCTTTGGCACCAGATCGGATTGTGGCTTGGGACAGAGTCTTGGCCTGCTGCTGGCAGAACAATCCAGGTCCAGCAGATTCTCCGTGCTGCGTGACTTCTTCTGCAGCTTCCCGTAGTTGCTGTCAAACTTCTGCAACATCCGACTGACCCTACCTTGACCATCAACTGTCTCATTGGATTGGACTTCCTGGTTAGGGCGGCCAAGAGTGCTCAGGTTCTCCTCACTCTTGCTTAACGTGGTGTCATAAATTACCACTTCCTTGGCTCTTATCTCAGTTACAGCACTCCCTCTCCGGTCTAAAAGATCATTCAGAGAGCTATAACTACTGACCCCGTTCTGCTGCCAATTGGACCCGGCGATTACCCCTTCGCCATCAGGAAAGTAATCCGGATCTGACTCGATAATGATTATATTCTCCGCTCGGATAGTCCGTATACCGGGTACACTGCCGTACAGCTCGAGGATGTGCTGGACCGGACGAGCGGAGGTCTCTCGGTCCTGTCGCCTCCTTCGCTCCTTCTCCAGCTTGATGAACGGGTTCTCCTCCAGCGGGCCCAGACTCTCCTGTAATACCAGGCTCTCCTGTCTGTAGTCCTCCCTCTGTGTCGTCCTCTCGGCGCCCGGCGGCCGTGGCTCTTTGTTGTTTGCGAAATGCTGGGTGGCCGTGGTGATGGTATAGTTCCGCCCGGACCCGCCGCTCTGTGCGCTGTCTCTGCTGGGTCCGCCACTGCTGCTGCCGTTAACGTTTCCCGTCTGCTCTCCGTTGACCCACTGAGGATCCGCACCGCCGCTATACTCCGCGGCACTGGCTCCACCAGAACCGCCGCCCTTCGCCTTCCTCCTCTCCAAGATCTCTCGCTTCCAGGCCGGCATCCTCGGGCTCTCCTGCCCGGCCTCTTGGCGGAGGACGCGTACCTCTCCTCCGCCAGACATTGCGGGAGGGTTGATCTGGAGATGAAGAGGAGAGAGGCAGGCTCTGACGCGGTCTCGCCGCGGACCGGTGCGGCTATATAACCTGCGTCCGATCCGACTCAGACTGCACCTATAGTACCGTTCACCAGGCAGCCACACACATCCCTACCGTCTGTTTTATCTCTCTCCTCTCCTCTCCCTATGCTTCCTCAGCGCTCCCCTGTATCTCCACAGCCCCTGAACGCAGCCCCGCCTCTCCGCAGCGGCACGAGCAGCTTCGGCAAGCCCATTCGCATCTTGATTGGGCGTTACGATTTAAGGACACGCCCCTTCACTCTCTGTAGAGCGCCGCACAATGACGCAGACCACTCCCGCTTCTATTGTTGACCAGGCCGCGAAGGCCTGTCAATCAATGGCGTGGCGTTCAGGTTCTACCCGCCCCTCCCTGTTTTGCATCCATTCTAACGCACTCCGCAATAACGTGATATGCTACTTAACGCCTGAGAGACATTCATTCAAGTACTTAACCGTTAATTCATGTAACTCTACCGCATTTAATATTTTCTCAATATCTCCAAAACCCCGTGCGACTAGCTTATCTATTTTTTTATAATGAGCATTTTTCTTAATTGTTACTGTGGATATGTTTTACTTTATTGTAGTGGTTAGCTCAGTATTTTTCTAAACGCACTGTTTTTGTGGTATTTGTTGGGTTTTTCTTCTGGATCAGAAGTAGTTTAGATTGTTGCGTTAGGATGTGATCTAAACAGACGCGCGGATATGTTGCTACTGAATAAAGCCAGGTGGAGGCTGATAGATGTTCGTTCAGCATTTGCCGGTGATGCCACCTGTCGATAATCCGGTTGATGTAAACACGAGCTGAGAAGTGGATCACTGCATATGAATCAGCACTTAGAGGGCTATTCTCGGGTACACGGGAGATTACTGTACCTCATCAAACATTTATCAACCAGCCCTAATGAAGAACAGCAAAGCTAAAGAGCGAAATAAAGAGAATCAAGTGCATCAATAAAATGGCCAAATGTTTGTCTAATCATCGGGGTTGGCTTGTACAATGTATTTAAAGCAGGGTGGTCATGCATTTGGCGATATTTGGGGATTAAAAGTACATTCTACTGATAAACGTATGCCAGTGTTATTGCAAATATTGGGGATTTTAGAAACGGATTCTGATATTTGTTTGATGGTAAAACAAAGTCTTAAGGCAAAAATACATGAAATACATTTTGTACCTGGTAGTGTAGGAAAACATTTGAAGCTTGTTGTCATCTGATACCATTTAGCCTACAGAACACATCGGCCAAATGAAAATGTGAATCAATTATCTCATGAAAAGAACATTAAATCAGATTGCACTGATTCAAACCTCAGTCCATCCCTGAAATCGTCCATGTTCAAGAAGTGCTCAGTTGAATGTAAAAAAAAAAAAGAAACTGCATGTTGAGAAATGAATTGATTTAATAGAAAATATTTCATTTCATCAAGGAAAGGGGGAGCGATGAAAAGGATTTCTGCATGGGCTTAAACATGCAACATGTCCATATGTTCCTGCATGTTGTGGTTTAACGACGATACAAAGAGCCAGTAGCGCCTCCTTGTGGTGAGACTGATTCTTTTGCAAGCACTTCACCTGTTCCTCTGGCATGGAGGTGCTGTTCGCTCCTGTGACTGCAGGGAGGCCTGTGGCATCACCTGTGGAGCTCACACGAGGGGACTCATGGGACTAGTGTGAACTAGCTGCCTCCATTGGGACTGATTACATATACTTGTCTGTATTCATAAGACGACATTGGTTAAATACTCATGGTTTATTTACATGTATATACACATTACATACAGGTGCAGTAATAATTAAAGAACATAAATACAATTTTGTGAACTTTCCTGAATCATCATATACATATAACACAGAATTTCACATCAGGTCTTACCTTCAAATAAGGTTTTTAAATACATGCAGTAGACAGAAAACAGGTTCAAAAATAGATCAATTACATGTACAAATAAACAGATTTTTGAGGGTAGATGTTGCACACAATTGACTGCTTGTGGAAAACCTATTCAGTTCTTCTTCACTTTGATTTGACAGGAGTTTCAGAACCAGCGTACTGCTGTCCAGACCATTCTCACTAGAGTTGACAAGCCAGTTCATTCGTGGGAAATTAAGAGAACATCATTTGCAGCCACAGGCAACAAAATGAGACACACGATAATAAACTTAACCAATTTGTTTAACAAACAATTTTCTCCTGTGTGAAAAAGCAACAGTACTGCAGCAATTACTTGGGTTACCCATGTGAGGTCGAACGACGACTACTGCCTTCACCTTTATTTAAATCAGCGTGTTGTGTGCGCATGTGCATTAAAACATAATCTGGTATAAATTTTCCCAGGGCTCATTGTCTACCAATGATTGCACAATGTAAAAGGCACCATGTACTCATTTACTGCTCTGGCTTCTTCTCTGACTCTTATTCCTAAAAATATCGCAACAACTTCATCAAATCCATCCTGATGGAAAAAAGCTCAGAAGAATTGAGAGAAGGAATTCATTGATGTTCAAGTTTCATTACTGCAATTCCACTTCCGGACTCAATTAAGGTTCAGTTTAGCAATAAGTAACATCGAGTATGGTTACAATGTATGGCCAAAAGTGTGTGTGTTAGGACTCCGTTATGTGATTGTTCTCATTCCAATAACACAGGCATTCATGTAGAGCTGCACGGCTGCAAGGATTTGCTCTCATTAAGCCACAGAAGCATTAGGGAGAGTCACTACTGATGTAAGGTGATAATGACTGTGCATGCTCAGTGTTCCAACTCATCCTAAAGACGTTGCATGTGGTTGAGGTCAGGGCCGGTCATGTTCAGGTAAAATAATTTCTTTATGGCCTGGCTTTGAGCACAGAGGCGTTCTCATGTTCAAACAGGTATTGCCTCTCAAAATGATGTTTTAAAATGTATATATCATTGCATACTGTAGCACTAAGACATCTCTAATGAAACTAAAGGCAGAGCCCAGACCTTTTTTTGCCAACCAGTGTATTTTAACAGCACACTAAGTGGATAGTCCATTTATTTTTAAACAGAACATTTTTTGTTCATTTTAATGCAACAAACACAAATGATGGGAAACAGTATGAAAAATTCTTAAACTAGAGGTGACAGTGAACCGAAAGAAAAAAAATACACCATTGGTATACTCTAAATCTCTAATGGCAGATGAAAGTTGCTCTCTGCACCTGTGTTGTTGATAATGTAAAAGCATTCGCCTCAATTGACACGGCAGGCTCGTATCATCAGCAGCTGCAGCAGGATGAACAGTGGCGAGACGATGAGGCCAAACCACAGATCTCTGGCTTGCTCCTGCTCTGCCAGCTTCTGGCACAGCAGCACCTCGCAAACAAGCTTGAGGCTTAGCACTGTCATCACCCAGAGAAGCCGCAACACCGCCATACGCTTCTCATTCTCCTGGTAAAGCCGGATGGACACAATGGCTGTGAAGTAGGTGCTGAGGCCGTCAGCGGCAAACAGAGGAATGAACACCAGCCACCAGCTCAACGTGGGGGTGAACATGTCGGCTCGCAGTGCAACCAGCATACTGAAGACCAGCAAAGCTAGCAGGTGGAGAAAGAGTTCGAAGGTGGCGAAGCCCAACCACTGGACAAGTTCTCGCAAGGAGAACAACATGGCTGAGTACAGCAGGGAGTTCAATCAGGGACGGACTGACTGACTGACTGAGGAGGGCCTGCGCAGCCCCGGTTAGGGGTTGATGAGCCCCAGAGTGGAAGTGAGGACTTGTTAGTCGTTCCTGTGCAAGAATGGTGAGGTATCACAGAGATGAGCCACTTTAATCTTGGCTACATCTTCACATCCACCCTGAGGGGGATGATGGTGGAGGTGACTGTAGGAAGAGGTCCCGGTCTCAGACTCTCTGGAAATCCTCCCTGGTACATGGTAAAGAAAACATGACATTGACTTTACAGTATGCTACATGGGACAGAGCTGAACAGGCTAATACCAACACAATGTCCGTAACAAAGAGAGGACAGGGCCTAAAACACCTCTCTAAGTAAGGAAAAAGCCGAACATTCCTACTATCGGTCATTTCATGATGTCAGCTCACCAGTTAGCCTAACTAGCCTCAGTTTGATTGGAACTATTCCGGATTGATTCAGTCTAAAATGATACACAGTTTAATATTAATGTTAAGCCATAACATCCATGACGCTAGAATTAGAATTAGTTAGCTAGCTCTCAGACAGTCAGGGATGATACAGTGCATCTATTTACCAACACACGGCATGTATCGGTAGATATATTCTAAAATGACACAACATAACGTTACCTCAACAGCAGTCAGACTCTTTTCCCTCCATCCAGCTGGATGCGAAAACGTCAAACACAAGGCTAACAAGCCATTAGCGTTGTCGCTTTTTTTCCTCGCCGTCTCAACGCGAATGGTTATCGCGATATAAGTAGATCTGGATTGTACGGTGGCCGACAGGACAAATTTTTTCGAGTTCATACGTTATTAGCCAATCTTTTAACAAATATTTATGTTATCCGCATGTGTCCCAGCAGTTTCCACTGTACTTATGATCTAACGATATATCGTTTAAATTGCATGCATTTATTAACAATATAATAATTATTTTTGTTAATCTTAAACACAATCGCGTCAGTAGGTGGCGGTAGTGCACGTCATGTAGCCAGGGACTCGTCAGTAAGAAAAGCCAAAGAAGACACACAGAAGTCAGTCAGTTGACAGGGTGAAGTGTGGAGGAGTCGCACACCTTCTTCCTCACAGGTAGGTACTGTCTCTATTCACTATCTAAGCAGAGGTTTGTCATGTCTTTGGGTTGTAAACAGACAGGTTTACGACATTAGTTGTTGTGAGTTATGGTAAACCGTCTCCGCGCGTTGTATAGTTCGTAAGAAGAGAGTTGCCGACCAAGGTGACAAATATCTTGTAATGGTAACTTGGACTCGTCTGGTTCAATAGTACGCGAGTAAACATGCGGATATAAAAGCAAAAACGTATTTGCTAGTTAAAAAAAAAACTGTTTCGTGTTACCGACCCATTGGTCAAAGTATTGTTTGCTTTACTTTATCTTTGGCTACTTTGCTTTGAATCCGAGGTCGAGTATTTGTAGAAATGTCACAAACTGCAGCCAGTGTTGGATCAGATACGTCAGAATTACTCAGAGATGTGATGTTATTCATTACTGCATTTCATACTGTTATGTGTCCTCTCCTTCTGTTGTTTTATGCCATAAGTGTCTTTAATTGTGATCTACGAATTAAATTACAACACATGTAAATGATCTTTTACTGTGGCTCAATAGACGAGTATTTTTATTTCATATTTCTCATGTGGTTGGTATAGTTGAAGTAATGACGGCATTAATGATCCCCTCTGGTATTAATACATCAGTTGATGTGAAAAAGGCAAAATTAATTCTGTTTCCTTAACAAAAGATGTATTCATAAATCAACAGTTATGTAATAAATGTGGAAACTTTTGAATTTGTCATACTGTAGTAGAAGTATGTATGAAAACTTTGTAATACAAGTATTGAAAAACCTGCAAGCTGAGCTGCTGTTTGGAGAAGCAGCATCACGCATGCTTGGTCAGTGTGAACGGCAACTGAGCAGAGATAAAGCACAATAGCGTGGTGTTTTTACTCTGCTCATAAACTGAAGAGAAGTCTGAACCTGACCTGACCTGCACTCTGTCCCCCCTTTTTCCATGTCACTGATGGTCTATCTCAAGGTAAACATGCAGACACCGGCGGAGTCGATCCTCCACAGTGGCTACTTCCACCCAACACTCCGATACTGGCAGACTTGCGTCACAGACTTGAGAGCTGACAATCTCATCTACCCAATCTTCATCACGTAAATGACATTTGTGTTTTCTACAAGTGACAGTAGAAAGGACAGATCAAATATGTGTACAGGAGTTAGACTGATGATATGAGAATCTTGTGACTATGTTCTTTGTCACTCGCTCTTATAGAGACAGCGCAGATGCAGTGGAGCCCATTGGGAGCCTGCCGGGACAAGCCAGGTAAGAGACTTAGCCTGTCATACACCTAACATAACACCTATCATAGTTAGAGAAGGGCCACCACATAACTGCAGCTTCTTCACAGCAATAAGGCTTTTATTTACTAAGCAACTTGTACAATCTTTTCCTGCTTAAAAGGAAAACATTTAGACAAAGAGATGCTGTCTCCACGTTGGCTGCAGGGTGTTGTCTTCAGATAAAAGCAGTCAGTCAGGGTGGATCGGGCGCTACACAGTGTATTCAAACTGAGATAAGAAGAACATACGTTAGACCTTTATTCAAACCTGGCTCACCATTCTGTGTTCTGTAAGACACGGGAGCTGAACTGCACATAGGCCTTAAAATAGGACAATTTTTACTATGTATAACACTGTAATTCCCTTCAGTTACTTTATTCTGTGAATAAAATTAGACAAGGATGACTCTTTTCCTTTCGTGTCCTCATGTTACATCTTTTGCACGTGTGTTATAGATATGGGGTGAACAAGGTGGAAGGGATGTTGCGGCCTCTTGTGGAGAACGGCCTGAAATGTGTGCTGATTTTTGGAGTCCCTGCAAACATAGTAAAGGTACGTAAAGCTAACGCACTAGCTTCCTGTTTCTTGCTTGCTTTCCAGCAGTGTTACTGTGTCAACTGTATGTAGATGAAATGCTTGGGGGTGAACACTGTCTTCGCCAGTAATACAGGTCATCTATACACGCAATCTAAATCTGGATGGCAGCAAACTCTCTGATCTTCTGTGTCAGGACGACAGGGGTTCAGGTGCAGACACAGACGACACACCGGCTGTGCTGGCAGTGAAGAAGATCCGATCTTTGTTCCCGGACTTGCTGGTGGCGTGTGACGTCTGCTTGTGTCCCTACACGTCACATGGACACTGTGGTCAGTGACTCTTCTAGTCATTCTGCACAAGAGCAGTGTTTGCAGGACGGATGTGCAGCTTATATTTGTGTTGATCCCTGCTTTCTCCTCCAGGTATCCTGAATGATGACGGTACTCTGAACAATGACGCCAGCTGTCTGCGACTGGCAGAGGTGGCGCTGGCTTACGGCCGAGCTGGTAATCTTGCTCACTCGTTTTTTCCCATTAGGCCTCATTCATCAATATCTTCAACTTCCTGTCATCCAGTAATGACCAGCAGTATATTAGTGCGTCTCTAATCAGGTTGCCTTGGTTACTTGTTGTTCTGCAGGTTGTCAAATCATCGCTCCCTCCGATATGATGGATGGAAGAATCAGAGCCATAAAACAAGCGCTGCTATCCAATGGTTTGGGAAACAAGGTAAGTTTGATGGCAGTAAGAAGGAAGATTCATGTACAAATCATTTCAAGCAACTCGTGTATTAAACTCCACCACTTTTGAATAAAAGGTTGTAAGTGTAACACAATATTTTTCAAATGAGTTTCCCAGCTTTCTCTTTGTTGTTCTACTCCAGGTTTCGGTGCTGAGCTACAGTGCCAAGTTCGCCTCTTGTTACTATGGTCCCTTCCGGTAAGTGTAACTCCAGGATAAGGTTCCTTCAAAGCAGTCAACTACTCTGTGTATGAACTGAGAACCGACTGAAGCCCCCTGCTCTTTGTTTGCAGAGATGCTGCTCAGTCCAAGCCAGCGTTTGGGGACAGACGATGCTATCAGCTGCCTCCTGGAGCGAGAGGGCTCGCCATTCGAGCTGTGGTAAATACATTTTAGTTACAGGTGCTGTTTCAAAGCAGTTTGTGAGCCCCTAATTGCTCCTCATGAGCTGGCTGGTGCCTTGAAAAGCAACCTGGTGTGAATGAGTGAATGAGTACCACTAAGATAGAAAGGTGCTACATGAATGCAGCACATTCACCATTTTCTCCGTGCTGCAGGAGCGAGACGTGAGAGAAGGAGCTGATATGCTGATGGTGAAACCAGGTCTGCCGTATTTGGACATCGTGAGAGAAGTCAAGGACAAGGTCTGTAATACATTTCAAAGAAATGCAGAAACTGAGGGGAAAACATTTCACAAGCAACAAAGGAGATTTCCATCTTTCCAGATCACCGGTGCTCATTGATGCAGTGTGATTTAACTTTGTATCTTTCATGCACCTCCCCTCAGTTCCCCACTCATCCCCTGGCAGTGTATAATGTGTCGGGGGAGTTTGCCATGATGTGGCACGGAGCGCAGGCTGGAGCGTTTGACCTGCGAGCCGCTGTGATGGAGGCCATGACCGCCTTCCGCAGGGCAGGTGAGCTGGGAGAAGTGTATTTACTTCCATTAGGATCGACGGAAAACAATCTACATGAGATCATCTTAATTTACTTGAATGTTTATTTGTATCAAATCACATACCTCACACATGTGAGTCAGACTTTGACCAACAAATGCACATGGAAGGTTAAGTGCCTCGGTGTATACCTGCACATACACACACACCTGATTGCTTCCTCACAGAGATGAAAGCTTGTCCATTACAGTGTCCTTTTGTTCCCACACACTGATCTCCTTCACTCTCTGTTGCAGGCGCTGACATCATCATAACCTACTACACCCCGCAGCTTCTCAGCTGGCTGAAAGAGTGAAGAAGAGGATGGACAGTCAGACCAACGGACCAACGGACCAACGGACAGACTCCAATAAAACAGCCGACCTGCTGTTGACACAGTCTTGCTAACAAGTAGCACGTACGGAAATATAATGTATGAAAAGAAACATTCAGTTTATATTTAGACGTTTAATTGTCTGTTTTGTGATACTAATAACATTAACACAGTGAGCTGCATCTTATCAGTCAAATCACGTTGATTTGAAGCAGCAATTATATTTTCCTGTCCTTCTTCTCTCGGAGCTTTTCAAGGGCTAATGAGGATCACTGAGAAGTTCATCTTATGTTTGTGTCAGTGTTTTCTTGAAGACAATGACACACTGCTGTATGTCATCCTGATAATCATTACAGGACGTTAGTCGTCTCTTTACACTGATGTGATTAAGGAATCTGTACGACGATGGCCACGCAAACTGTGTTATTTATGTGACCGCAGCCTTAAATAAACCACTGTCCTCTCCTGACAGGCTCTCACTGATCCCATCAAATAGAATTGTTCTTTCAGAGCGTTTGTGTTGAAAGTGAATTCTTGCTAGTAAAGGTGCGGTTGAACACAAACCGAGGTCCTGCAGCTGCAGCTTACAGTTGTCCCTGGCCAGGAAGATAACAGTAACCTCAGTGAGGGCTCTCGTTTTGGTCTTTATCTGGCCCCCAGTGCTCTGTGGTGGGTTATTAACTTGCTGAAGCTGCGTAGAAAGAAACACCAGGATGGACATTCACACATGGAAGAGACCTAGCTGATGCTATTTCATATTGTACCTACTGAGAATGAAATCCACAAACACAGATGAGTGCTCCTCCAAACAGAGATAAATACTGACTTTGTTTATGATCCAGCTGATTGTCCTGTAGTGGAGCTGGTCTGTTCACAAAGTCTCCTCAGCTGCTGGCCAATATTTAGACAAGAAATATCATTATTGCAGCTCCTAAGTTTTTCCATGTGTATCAAAAATGTAAACATCATCATCAGTGTCATGAGGGCTGAACACTACTTATGAGAAAGGCAGCTAATTGAATGTGTGTGCAGGTTTCAGCCAAAAGAGGTCAGAATTACACCGTTTTTAAATTGTAATGAAGCTCATTACAAGTGTGAGGGAACCCCGAGGAGTGTGGAACTAGTCTGGAAGGTAATGATAGATATTTAGAACACTGACATTCCTAGAGATGTTTTTTTTAAAATTGGGTTTGGCAGAGGTTTGCATTGTCTGACATCATTCCTACTTAATTTATTGGACTGTTCATTGCAGATCCTAACAAGCAGCACTGGAACATTTAAAGTTTCAGGATGTTGTTTCTACTAGCTCAGGCACTGCGGCTATCAGAATTAAACGTTTGCCTCGGTCCATTACTAAAAGGAATAAATAAGAAGTTCTGGTCGGGGTTTGCCAAAACAGATGTGGGAGACAAAGCCAACAAGTAGTCTGGTCGGATGAGACCAAAATTGAATGTTTTAGCCTTTGTGCAGAAGTCTGTGTGTGGCGGAAACTCAACACTGCCCGTAACCCTGAGAGAAGCATCCTTCTGCAATAACCTTTTCATCAGCAGAAAAACTGGGCAGGATCCAGGAGGGCAGGACGGATGGACTGAAGTACAGGATAGTCTGGAGGAAACCTTTCCCAGTCAGCAAGAGACTTGAGACTGGGCCCGAGGATCAGCTTCCAGTTAATTTACTGAAGTGGTTAATGGCAGAGAATGTAAACGTCTTGGTACGGCCAAGACAAATACAGACTTCAATCCGATTGAGAACCTGTGGTGAGGTTTAAAAATTGCTGTTCACAGACCCTCCCCCAGGGCTTTAGCTATTTTTGCCAGAAAGAAAATTGCAGACTCTGGGTGTTGCGAAGCTGATAGAGACGTGCACGAAGCCGGCCACTGTCATGGCAGTTAGGTGGTGTTTACCTTCCAGGTGCTAGGCATAAATCAAATTGTGCAAAGCCCAAACAATCCATTTTAATTCAAGGCTGTAACACTGCTGGAGGAGAACAGTCCACTCTGCAAGAAACAGTAGAGAGGATGGGCTCTAAAATCTGTTAAAATATAATACACTTATAGAAACCCATTGAATCCATTCAAAGCTGCACGTGTTGAGCCCCTTAAACCAGCCCTAATTGCTCAACAGTAATTACACTGTCCAGGGCTTGTTATTATCCCCTGCACAGCTCATGGTTGTGAAACCACAGGCAGGGGGCGACTCACACCTGTAATCAGAGGTTTATTCATACACTGCAAAAAATAGGCCTTTCAAAACATACAACAACAACTCAGTCTGGGGTGTTTTTGCTTTTGCTTTTGCTCTTTTCATAAAACATGTATCTTGGCTGCATTACCACATGTGTTCCTCTTGTTATCAACGCACTTAAATGTATATTTAAAAACAGAATTATTCGGATCTCCCTTCATTTTTAAAGAGGCAGGAGGCAGCACACCTCTCCTCCTATTCGGAATGAATATGCAAAGAAATATGATGCCAAAATCATCTCAGTACACTGGGAACTTTTATTCATTTATTTAACTGAGGTACAATCATATTTAGGGCTTCAACAGTGATTTATTGACAGCGCAGCAAGCGCAACACTTCTTGCAGTGTGTGACGTGTGGGGGCCGAGCAAAGGGCTACTCTCATTTAAACTGCAGTCATCTGGATGGAAGTCATCACTCCTGGAGAGACTATCGGTGCAAGGCTTGCGCTGACCTGGAAAAGTTCATTTAACGTGGAGTTACGCAGTGGAGACGCATGGCGCAGCCGGTGTGGCGCGGTAGGATGATGAAGACTCTGAAGACTTTGTTTGACTTTTAGGAGAGAGAGAGAGAGAGAGAGAGAGAGAGAGAGAGAGAGAGAGAGAGAGAGAGAGAGAGCGAGAGGTTGAGAAGACTTATGGTTCTCTGTCAGGGTGCCACAGCCGGCCGTGTCTCCTCTCCAAGCTGCGCGCTCTCCGCGGCTGCTGTCCTTCACTCTCTGGGACTTCCGAGCGCCGGAATGGGAAGCAGACGCGCTTTGGGATGTTGCCTGTTCGCGGCGTTGTCTTGTTGCCTCCTCCCGGGCTGCAGAAGCAACATAACGGTGGCGGTGATGCTCCCGGACAACCACCTCAAGTATCCCTGGGCTCTACCGCGCGTCTTCCCCGCCATCCTCATGGCGCACGAAGACCTTCACGGCAAACACCGGTTGCTGCTCGGCCGCTCCATCAACCTCCTGAACTTCAGCACGGAGGATCCTGTGGTGGAGTCTTGCTCTGAGAGCCGGGCGCAGGTGGTGGCCGTGGACGCTAAACTTTACATCCGCCCGGACGCGTTCTTCGGACCCGGCTGCGTGTACCCGCTCGCCTCCGTGGGGCGGTTCGCGTCCCACTGGAAACTCCCGCTGATCACCGCCGGTGGACCCGCGTACGGCTTCGATAAGGTGGAGGAGTACCGGACCATAGTGCGCAGCGGACCGTCCACCACCAAGCTGGGGGACTTCGCCAACGTGCTGCACACGCACTTCAACTGGACTTCCCGGGCGGTGGTGATCTTCCACGACCTGCGGCAGGACGACCGGCCGCACTACTTCCTCTCGGAGGGGATCTACTTGAACCTGAAGGAGGAGATGAACATCACGGTGGAGGCCCAGCCGTACGAGGACGACCACAAGGATTACAAGAGCCTCATTACCTTCATGAAGGAGAGAGGAAGAAGTAAGTCCATGTTTTTAAAGCACTTACTGAGAGGCTGCTGTGCAAAGCAGAGCAGCTGGTGACTGAAAGATAGTGTCAGCTGAAGGAAAACATGTGAGTGGCTCAT